>WSYH01009870.1:0-24720 GCA_036426205.1 Ascaphus truei | reverse complement strand
ACAATGACAATATCAATGGACTCTTATCTCATACTATCCTAATATATTAAATGGACTAGCTATGGAATATATTTATTAACTTAATAGTAATAATGTGATAGTAAATTAATGATTACAATATTTTAAAAATAAAAATAAGCATAAAAATAAAAATAAACATAAACATAAACATTCAAATCGTATAAAGCAATAATATGTAAATAATTAAAAATTAAAAATTAAAAATTACAAATTGCAAATTACAAATAGAAAAGTTGAAAAATACCAACAGCATTTCGAAATGATGACTGCAATTGCCTATAATGAAAGATCTTGCAGAACTGGTTTTTAAGTGGATATGAGTTAATTGTACTTCAACCCTAATTTTAAATATGATTTTATATATGATGTCAAATGTCGTGGGAAGGGAAAATCTGAGCGGACCGTGATTAAAGTGAAATATTCATAGTGATACTGTACGAGACGTGTGACTATTATTAAACTAATGTCCTTATTCTAAACTTAATATGTGTATTCATTAGTTTTTTGTTGTTACGTGAATTTAACAGTGAAGTAAATTATTGTGTGAATTAAAAATGCCATGGCATCGAATGCCCAAACTTCAGTAGGAGAGGTGGGGCAACGCTGAGCGACCCTTCGCTGGAGCATCCCTGTGATGTTGCGCATGAAATTATGTTACACATGTGTGCAGTTATGTAAAGCAATAGAAGGCGGTGAGGAGAAGGGTCCTATTCCTTGCAGAGGTCACAGTTCTAAAGCCGGCCAGGCCATGTGATCAACATGGTTTTGTCCGAAGCTGGTGCTGCATCATTACAACAGCCTTGAGTACGCGTGTCCCGTAGCATTCTCAACTCTTCTATTTCTACCTAATATTCTCGATGTACTAAGTCAACACGAGGTATAAAAAGGTATGTCCTGTCGCAAGAGGGGTTCTAAAGGTCCGGACAGCATCACTCCACGCCGCAAACTACAGAAGACCTCCTATCTCCGGCTCTCCCAGTTCTCATGATTGAATGCTCCCAACCTGCTATCTCATACTTATCATCGCTACCAAGAAGGGTGAGGTCCTTCGTGAGCCGTGCTTGTCTAGTACCTTTTGTGCTAGTTAACGTGTCACAAGTTCAAGGGCAACAAGTGTCATCAGCATAGATGTGTCAGGGGTGAAGTGGTCACCAAGTGGTAGTCCTGGACACAGTAAAACCGGGAACTATGAGCGGTCCATATCAGAGAAGGGTTCTGTATCGTGGCGCATGAGTCAGAGCAGAATATGACGCGGAAGCGCACGACATGGGAGGTGAGTGTTATAGGGGACTGAGAGTGGTAACACTAGTTTTTGGAGGGGATGATCCCCAGTTAGGGACTAGGCATCTGTCGAAGTTAGACCTCAGCCCCCCTTGTGTACATTGTGTAACCTGTATGGTGCACCACAACGATAATAGGAAAACAAGGGGTGTCAGTCAAACACAGTCTGCAAAAATAAGTTGGGAAACACTCTTACAGCAACGTTACACACTTGTTTTCATACCATTATCTTGTTGCTATGAACCTGTACCACACTATTCTCATATTGTATCCCCCCCCTACCCACAGAGACTGGGAAATCCTTCCCAGTGCTGGCCTCGCGTGACGGAAGTCGAAGAATGTCCAGGGGTCATGGCAAAATTGCCCTATCTAATCTGTTCCCCACCCTGGTCATCTCCGGCCATGACCTGCAGTCCTTTGGGCCCCCGCCTACTAATGTGTACCAAGGCAGTCCAAAAAATAAAACCCAGGCCTTGTCGTTAAAACCATTCTCTTATTTCCGCACGAAGGTCCGCTAGTTTACAGCGGGGTATTCTTGTGGGAGGCTTTGTGATTCCTACTTAGGTCCCCGATCATGCATTGGGGGACAAATGCCAAACAACGTTCCCGTAGTTCTTACTTCCGGTATCCAGAGAATTAGGCTCCGCGTAGGAGTAGAGGGCCAACAAATGTGGGTGTGTGAGAGATAGATGGTAACGCAAATTCTCGTGCCATAGTCAGAACAACAAGAAGGCTGAGGTAGCCTGGATCAAACAGTCCCACTAGTAGCGTCGCCTCTTGATGCCTTGATAAAACGCGAGTGAGAATGTTTGCTGTCCATGGGTAATGCTCTTTGTATCCCCCATTGGATACCATTCGATAGGGTTCCAAGGAGAGTCCTTCTTCCACAACTCTAGGGATCAAGAGGGTATATTTCCGATCCGCGAGTCCAGCAGCTCGTATGTTTTTCTATTTATCCCCACTGCCAGAGATGCTGGGACTAACAACGACGATAGTTTGTGGTTCCCCTCGGAGGAAGAAGCTGTGGTGGAAGGGTGGTTTCGGCCATAATGAACTGTCCTGACTCGATCAATCCTCCTGGTCCGCAAACTCGGGTCATCAGCAGTGAAGTCCGTCTCGAGCGGGGTCTCGATTTTTTGGGGGCCTCTCCAACTGTTGGGTTTGGATCCTCCCGTTCTGGTTGGTGGTGGTTATTCATCCCTTTAGTGATCAAATGGCCTTGGACCCGGGTACGGGCCCTCGTGCGGGAGTTTTGTACTCATGAAGCGGGGGGGGGTACCCTCCGAGATGGGAAAGGGTCTTCCGATCGGGGTTTGCTGGGGATCTCCCGAGCTGGACGGGTTATTGTAGACACTCAAGGTCGCTTGTCTGCTCTCATCACCGGTGTCCTCGTGGTATCCGCCCAGTAAAGCAAGCTTGTTTTTGCACTGGGACGCGTTCCCGGTGGCTGCTAAACGCTGGTTTGGGAGGTGTCGGTCAAGCCAGAGGGTTAATTTTTCCACTCAATCGTGTGGGGAAACCGTTACAGGTAAATCCAAACTAGTGAAAATAAATGCGCGGTCCTTTAAGGTATACCGGCGGGCATGAGCGGGAGGGGGGAGGAGGTGGAGGGGGAAAGCAGAGTATCTGTTGAGAAAAAAACTAAAACTGCTTGGAGCGAGGCGGGAAGACTGGTGGTGTCAAGTATCTCTGCCTGGGTATGGCTTCTCTGGTTAAGTAGTCGGCGAAAACCTGAGTACAGTCCGTCTAGCTAAGTGGGGTGGGCTAAACGACCCGTAAGGTCTGTCTCAGTTTGTATATGGTTGACTAGTCAACGGAACCTCTGTAACGGTATGGGAGTCTCTCCGTGGAGTGCCGGCCTAGCGATCCGAGTGGAGCAGCCTTTAGTTTGCTGATGGAGTCCAGGGCCTCGGTCCCTGCTGGGAAGAGCCTGGGTAAAGGCGTGCCTGAGCTAATCTGGGCCTACATGATGGGAGTGGAAGGCGCTAGATGTCGTTAGGGGCCCCGCGAGCAACGTTTCCAGGCCGTGGTGCAAAACTGGGGCTTACCCTGAAGTCAAAAGTGGTGAGGAGAAATGCCTCCTGGGGGGTCCTTCAGTGTGGCTTGCATTTTAGGCAGTCATCACGGTGGGAGTTATTTGGGAATCTCTGGTACTGCCTGGGCTGTTCCTGGTGCGACTTGCAGTGTGGATTACTTTTCCTCCCGCGCGGGGGGGCCCTGGTTGTGCTCATCTATGCAAAGTAAAAAAAATAGGCATAGGTCCTCTCAGTGTTTTGCTGGGCCTGGTTGCCAGGGAGTCTTGAACTTCCATTCTTCTAGCTGACTGTTGCCCTCAAGGAACTGTAAAGAAAAAAAATTTCTGCATTTTTTTTTTTGGTGGCCCTGCAGATACATTGGACCCGTCCAAATCTGTCCCTTCTACCCACTGCAGCTTGGTGTGCGGGGGGGATGGACGAAGCCATTTGAGCCGAAGGTAGTAACAGCTCCCCCCACGAGGGTATATGTTTTCAATCAGGGGATCAATGAAGCCGGTCAGGTTGCGGCAGTTTACTGTCTGCCACAAGCAAAAAAAGGCATAAACATGTGGGGTACACTGATCACCTTTAAGCACAAAAAAACACAAATCACTGCTAAAGCCATCATTGGGAAACTGACTAAAACCACGACATGCCTTGAATCATCGCAGGCTGGCTGTGTCTAAACGCAGTGGGTACCTTAACCAGAAGCTTGTAAGTGATATTTTATAGTCAGATGCAGTAAGAAAAACAAAATTGGAGACATTTTAGGGTTGTGGTTTGAAAGTATTAAATAATAAAATAGAAAAAAAAATACAAATTGCAATGATAAGCTCAAGCTTTGGCTATCAGCTGAACACATAGCATGTGGCGGTCCTGGTCGTAGAGGAAAACGGAGCCAGAGCCTAAAGCTTAGGTGCCAGTCACAAGATCGCGTTGGGGTTCTACCTTGCAATGTGGTTATGCAGGTGGGTGTCAGGTGTAACCGTAAACGCTGAATATACCTAGACGTTCCCTCCGTGAGTGTAGCCATTCTGATTCTGGATGAAGGGGGCACTCGGACATAGGGGGTGTAGAATTGCCCGCGCCAATAGACTGATAGGGGAAACTGGGACTAGTCACCCGTCCACATCCAAAAGGTACATGTTGCGCTTACTGTAGGCGGGGGGTTGAGAGGATGCTGATGCACTAGGATAGGGTTTAACAGGTAATTTTCCACCACACAAAAGAGGGTAAGGATAATCAAAATGGATAGGCACAAGAAAATGATGTGCCGGGGGGCCTTTCCTCGGGCCCTGAGGCGAGACAGGTGGGTGTGTAGTGGTTAATTGGAACTGGCCTACAAGAGAACACACGACCTGCCAGGGGGTGGGTGTGATTTTTACGTTAACTGATAAACCTAACGACAACCTGTTGGGTGTCCGGAACTATTTAAACCGAATGGCTTTCTAACGCAAGGTCAAACTGAGCGTTGCGTGTACTGGGAGGCGGTTGATGACTGTATTGGTGGAATGATTTTCAAGTGGCTGAGTTGTTTTAACACGGTGGGTGCGTTTAGTAGAACCAGAAAACAGTTTGACAAGTAAGATCGGTTAAACAAGGTATAAAAAAAGTTTAATTGACGTACAGATTACTGTGTAGTACAAATTCTGCGACTTAATAGGTTTGCTAGATCTCAGGATCGTCTACACAAATGACCAACGGGACTAGGCCAATGCACCTCTATGGCAAGCCACAATGTATGTGCACTTGGAGCAGAGGCTGTCCCATGAGGCATAACCTCTGTGATAAGGTTGGTAGTGGGTAGGGTTTCATCTTTAGAATCAGGAGATTGATGCTGATACTGAAGAGGCAACTTTGCAATCTATGAGTACATTGGCCAATCTATAAGGAGGGAATTGCAGCGCTCACTGAAAAACAGGAAGGGCCCTTGCTCCGACATAGTGGATGCAAGATGTAGGCGCAATTGGGTTTTAGTGAGGAGCAGTAAGGAATAGCTAGTTTCTGTATTCGTGAGGAGCGGTAAAGGTAGCTAGGTGACTGTCGTTAAAAGGGTAAGCCAGTGGCAATAATCGATAGGCAGGGTCATTATGCTGAGCCGGGACCAAGTCCCAAGTAAGAGGTAATGGCCGTGTGGTTGAGTGAAGAGTCGATTGTGAATGTAAAAATGGGCAGAAATGCAAGTACTGGAGTGAGACTGGGAATAGAATAATGTCCTCTATCAGCCAGGGTGTGGGCATAGGTTTCCTCCAACACAAGTGGTGGTGGAACAAAGTCCCAAAGGATCTCAGATTACAGACGAAAGATTGTGTGTAGGGGAACTCCATTTATTAGGGTGGAGAGGTAATAGGGCAATCTGTTGTCCAGGAACTCGCCATGTAACCGAACAACATTTTGTTTGTCTCCTTTCTCCCGGTTGCCTCGGGTTGCCGGCACATTGCGGATCGGGTTCGACAGTTTGATGTTGGGGGAGGGGGCTGGGATTGACTGGCGTTCCTATCGGATACAACACGTTGGGGCACACAATGACAAAATATAATAAATATGGAGGGTCCTAAAAGAGATTACAGAGGATCTAGGCCACAGGCATTAAGGGCAAAGCCCTCCAAGGGTTAGGTTTTCTGCAAAATACTACCGGAGTGCCCACATGCGCTACCGCAGGGAACAGTCAGAGATCAGGAAAAAAAAGGTTTAAATGCATGTAAACAAGACCATCTGGGACATCTAACAAGCTCCCTCATTGGAAAACCGGCATTTTGAACCCCCAAAAAGGTAATGCAGGCTAAAAAAGGTGGTGCATGAAAGGAGGTATTTGGGGTTTTTAGATCACTGGGTCTCCTTTTCTGCAGGGGAGAGGCGCCATCTAAAATTCTAGGGACGTAGAGTAGCCAAAGTCATGAAAAAATATTAGAGGATCTTCTGGATGCTAGTCACGGGGTGGACAAAGAAGCAAGCAAAGCAATTGTTTGCTTGATAAATATGTATTGGTACCTAATGCACCTCCGGAACTGGTGTGGAAAGCAAAAGAAAAATCTTTGAAAATCACACAAGTACTGTTTTTCATTTTGGCAATCCAATTAGTAGGGTACATTAAAATACGAGAATTACCTGTCAACTAATACACAACTAATTCATACCACTATAAACAGCTATTTTGAATTTATAAGTCTTTGTGAGATCACAGGTGATTCTATGTGTGTCCGTTTGCTAGAAGCTGTCCCTTTATTCAATCACACAATACCAATGGGATTTAAAATCAGTGCATGTGTTATCGCTTTCCATAATAAAAGACTTGTAAGTAAAGATGAGAGTTGGATGTGACTCAATTAAGAAACGCACCAAGTTAAAACTAAGACGGTCTGCCCCTCAGACTGGGTATTTAACAGAGTTCAGCTCCACTCGCCTTATCCCTATGAAGAGAGAAACAGGGCACATTCGTATTTCTACGGAACTCGTAGGAAGGTCTGGTTGGAGACCGGCTGAGCCACCGTACCGACGGACCTCAGATACGCGGTGCTGTCATCAGAGCCGAGATCGGGTGGTTTCACCCGGAAGGCAGCGCTCACAGGACACATAAACTAGATCCCCGTGCAAGCAGATGCGATATAACACGGTATCACAATGGTCAGGAGGACGTAGATGTCGGACATCAGAGGCCGGAAGACCCAGCGACATGCACGTGCTATACATTGCTTTTATACTACTTCAACCTGTGGTGATAGGTTTCCAATTTTAAGATCAGGCGAGCAAAGACAAGGATTGCTGTGACAATTTGTTCCTAACTATTAAACGTGGTAGATAGTGCCTAGGCACCATGTTCATATACTTATTTATGGGTATATCAATGAATGTATTATTATATTTGTATTATGTTTATCATTGCGTTTTTTTTAACCAAGTGTATCTTTAATAATAAATGGGTCCTCCTTCTTTGTAAGGCCTTCCGGTTAATGGCCCTTGATAAACGCTACTATGGTTACAGTCCAAGCTGCATGTCTTTCTTTTTCTTTTCTCACTCTCCTTCCATGAGTCAATGTTCATCAGAACGAAATAAATCCCACTCACTCTCACACACGACACTCTCAAGCGCTCAAAAACAGAAGAAATGTTTTTTCCAGACCTTCACTCCATCTCTTGGTAGAGTGAGATCCAGGTAATATCTTTTAAAGGGCACTCCCAGTACTACCTATTGGCTCTTTATCAATGTTTTTAATATCCCNNNCATTATTGTCATTGCACCAGCGCTGAGTACACACCTATTATTTTACCTACAAGTGTTTATCTTGGGTGTTAGCAGCTGTGTTATATTTCAATATGAGTAGTTTATTTGTGAATCGTAGTAATAGGGGTCTAGATATAGATCAAGTATTTTCAACAACAGATACCCCAGATACACCTATGATACAAGAAGAGACACAGGTAGAAGGTTTAGAGGCTACATACGACAGATTAGAGAAATTAATGATTCATGAATCTAGACAACTGTGGGATGCGGTAGCATTAGAGAAATATTTAGAACAAAAAATGATTCCCCGCGGTTTAAGGATTTTTAAATCACCAACTACCGATTTCAATAATGACCAATTTGTAACTGAGTGGAATAGACTGCTAGACAACTGCTCTTTTGAGTTAATGAGATTTCTCATCTCAAATAGAAGACAGTTGCTTCGCAGACTAGACAATGAAATCACAGAAATACAGGAATATTTAGAGTCAGTGAATAGTCAGGAAAAAACACTATATGAGGATAAAATAGACAAAAAGACAAAACAGGCAGAGAAAGATATCAAAGAAAATAAAAGAATAAAACATCAAAGGGACAAGCTGGATTATGCCCAAGGCAAATATAGAAATTGGAAAAAAACATCACTCCAGGAAAAACCCCAGAATGTCCATAAAGGATGTAATAGAAACAAAAAAACATATTATGAAAACAAATATAGAGTACCATCTAAAGATATACGTGACACATCTAAGGATAGAACACCATCTAGACATCAGAATAGAGACAACAAGAAGGAAAACAAAATAGAGAAATCTAATAATAGAAAGGAAGAAAGAATTGAGAATATACATCACAAAGAAGATGATAATATACAGCCTAAATATCATATTAATTCCCCTTTCCATCAACTAAGAGGGCTACATATTGATCAAACCAACCAAAGGAAGAAAAGCCCCCCCCCCAAATACTACATCAAAAAAGCAGGAGAGTCCAGAAAAAGGTACTAAAATAACTAGCTGAGATAAAAAACTAGGAAATACACAAAAATCCAATCAGGAAAAGAAGACATCGTTTTCTTTTTTAGATTGGAAGAGAGAAAGGGACCAGGAGTTCCAGAGGAAACAACCAGAGAAAAAATGGGAATCTCCAAATTCAAGAAAAAGAAAAATAGAAAAAGAGGTAGAAGAGGGGGGAAAGAAAAGAATAGCCAGAGCAATAAGCGAATAAAGGAAGCTAAGGTTCTCAAAAAACAATCTAAACAACAATTGAATATATTTAATATTAGTAAATATGAACTTACTACATACGAAAAACAAGTATTAAGCAAGGGGCTAACTTTCGCTCCAACATGTGGCCCAAATCATTTTGTGGTACATGTGGATGTACAAAAATTCATTCGCAAGCTAGCATTAAAAAGATTCTTTGCGAAAAATACCAACAGATTAGATACGGTTCAAAATGATAGAACAGATAAAAAATTAACAAAATTTAAACCTAGTTCTACTTTCTACCCAAAATTTGCAAGGGGTAATCTAGTCGAAACATTTGCAGAAATGGTATCAGCGGATATAGAAAAATGTATCAATGCAAAAAAGAGAAGAAGGGAAAATCTGAGCAAACATGAGAAGGAAGCTATCACACAATTAGAAAATAATGAAAAGATAGTAATCAAGTCGGCAGACAAAGGGGGAGGCATCGTAATTATGGATGCCTCCTACTATATAGAGGAATCCAGACACATACTGGAGGATAAAGACACTTACAAAGTATTAGAGAACAATCCTACAGTTCATTACCAAGAAAAACTACACACTATATTAGAACAGGCAGTTATAGATGGAGCTATAGGGGAATAAGAACAAGAATTTATTTATAACATTCACCCTAGAATACCTATATTCTATATGATCCCAAAGATCCACAAAGATCTGGCCAGACCACCGGGTCGCCCGATAATATCCGGGATAGGATCTCTAACATCAGCTCTATCAGAGTTCATTGACCATCATTTACAACAGTATGTAGTGAAGTTGCGTTCTTACCTAAGGGACACCACCCATATTTTGCAAATATTAGGAGAAGTTCAGTGGCATGTGAACTTCATCATTGTAACGGCGGATGTAACTTCACTATATACTGTAATAACCCATGCAAAGGGATGTGAAGCTATATTGTCAAAGCTGGAACAAGACATCACTTTATCATCTAATTTAGCACAATTTTTAATGGTTTCTATAGAGTGATTATTTTTTATTGTGGGTAGCGGGGGTGGGTGAAGGGGGTTTTAGCCACAACGGTGGTTGTTTAGGGCTTGTGGGTGGGTAGCGGGAGGCCTTAACCGCTTCATGACCGTAGCGGTATTAACTTCTATGGTCGTGAAGGGGTTAAGTGCACCCGCAACCCCCCCGCAAGTCCTAAACAAACAACAAGGGCCAATTACCCCCTTCACCCACCCCCGCTACCCACAATAAATCTGGCACGGCGGGTTAACCCCTTCATTGCCTTAGCGGTTAGTCACTAAGGTAATGAAGTGGGCAGTACATGCATTTTTCCTGCCTCGGATGCATGCCGGGGGCCTCCGGAGCTGGTATTAATGGGTATAAGCTCCGGAGACCCCCGGCATCAATCCCAGGCAGGAAAAAGGCCTGATTTTTTCTAAATGTCGACCTTGCCGATGCTTCTCCTCCACCAACTTGCTAACTATAGTTGGCGGGCTGGATTGCCGAAAAACTCTTCATTCTGGAGTGCCGATCAGCAGCGAACAGCTGATCGGGGCTACTTGAATTCAGCCGAGTACAAAAAGTGCCGATAAGTGGCTTATCGGCACCCGGCTGCCGATAATTTTTTATCAGCAACAAAAATTGCCGATAATTCCATCTTATCGGCGCTTACTGAATCGGGAGGGCAAATTTGCCGAAAAAATGGCGATAAACAGCTTATTGGCGCTTACTGCATGAGGCCCTATGTCTGGATAATTAAAATCCCCCATTATGCAAACATTACCCAGTTTTGATGCCTTTTCATTTGCAAAAGTATTTTAGCTTCCTCAGTCTCACAGATATTTGGTGGTTTATAGCATATTCCCACAAACATTTTCTTTATACTTTTACCTCCACTGCTAATTTCTATCAAATGCACCGACACACTTTATTCGAGCAAATACCCAGTATGTACCTGGCAGATACCTGGAATGCGCCGCTCCTCACCTCTGACAAGCCCCGTTGCGTTTGCCTTCCCAGCCTGGGTTCATGCCTGGCTGACGGGCGGCTGATCTGTTAAATGATAATGATTAGGATTTAATAGGCTGCAATGCTTCGCGTGTCTACCAAATGGCATAAATTCATGAATTGTAATGCAGTATATATATATATATATACTGTGCAGTATTGCAGCCAGCGGGAATAAAATGCTTCAATCCCTGCCTGGAAAATACCTCAATGCACTCGGGCAGAAAACAGTCACAAACCTCAATACACCCGGGTATACCCGAATTCGTGGGACTAGCCGAGCTCGAATAAAGTGTGTCGCCAGTGTACAAAGTCTCTACATTTTGATCATTCCCTTCATAAACATCATCCCTTATAATAGGTTTTAGATCCAGTTTAACATATAAACATACTCCACCTCTCCTTCTATTTGTTCTATCCTTCCGAAAAAGGGAATAACCCTCTAAATTAACTGTCCAGTCATGAGTTTCATCCCACCTAGTTTCAGAATGCCTATGATATCATACTGCTCCCTTGTAGCTATTAATTCAATCTCCCCCATTTTATCTATCAGGCTTCTTGCATTAGTAAGCATGCATTTCAGTGTTTTTTTCAGCCTGTACTATTATCTTATCTGCTCCTTCCTTTCTGCGCCCACTTTGTTTAGTCTTTAGAAGTTTTCTAGTATTATCTGTATTTACTATGGGTGTCTCACTGCTTGTCAAACTCGCACTTGCCCCCATTCTACCTCCATACCACCTTGTATCCTCCTCTATTCTATTTATTTCATTATCTGTTTCATTCCCCTCCCCCCTCCATCCTAGTTTAAAATTTCCTCCAACCTTTTTAACATTCTCCCCCCAAGCACAGAAGATACCTCTTCATTGAGGTGCAATCCGTCCCTAGAATATAGATTGCATTTCTCAGAAAAGGAGTCCCAGTGCTCTAAAAACCCAAACCCCTCCTTCCTGCACCACTTTCTTAGCCATGCATTAACCTCCCCGATCTCTGACTCTCTCCCTGCGGTATCGCATGGCACTGGTAGTATTTCAGAAAATACTACCTTGGAGGTCCTTGCCTTAAGCTTTTGGCCTAGATCCCTGTAATCATTTTTTAGGACCCTCCATCTTTATCTAACTTTGTCATTGGTGCCAACGTGTACCAAGACCGCCGGGTCAATCCTAGCCCCCCCAACAATCTGTCTTCCCGATCCGCAATGTGCCGAACCCGAGCACCCGGGAGACAACAAACTGTACGGTTCATGCGGTCACGGCAACAGATTGCCCTATCTACCTTCATAATAATGGAGTCCCCTACCACCACAATCTTTCTTTGTATCTGAGCATCCTGAGTCCCCACTGTGCTGGAGGAACTATTCCCCTGGCTGCTAGAGGAATTAGTCTCCCCCAGCCTTGCCATTTCTGCCCCAACATTCCCAATATATTCACTCAACATGGCAAATCTATTGGCATATGTCAGCTCAGAAACGACCTGCCTCTCCCTATTGCCCCTACTTCCCCTTCTAACTGTCACCCAGCTTCCTACCTGCTCCTTACTAACAGCAACCAAGCTACCTACCTGCTCCTCACTAACAGCGCCACCATCTGCACCACTAGTCGAAGCAAGGGCCTGCTCAGTGAGCTCTAATTCCCTTTCAAGATTGCCAATGTCCCTCAATATTGCAAGTTGCCTCTTCAGATCAGCAATCTCTGATTCTAAAGAGACCACCCGCTCACACCGGTATGCTCCTTGGAACAGCTGCTCCAAGTGCACATACATGTGGCAACATGTGTATTGAGTGGCATTTTCAATCCTGCTCATTCTAGCAACTATGAAGTTTAGAAGTACTAACAGTAAACTGTACTTCAATATACTATACCCTTTTTAACCGCTTCTTTGTTCAAACTGCTTCAGGTTCTAACTGCACACACTTCAAATCAACCACACGGATCAGTCAGTACACGCAAGCTCAGAATTCGTTAGAAGCCTCTGTTTAAATAGGGACACCCACCAGGGAACTTCTGGCTATCAAGCTTGCTTTTGAAGAATTGAGGCTCTTGTTGGCAGATACGTAGAGTCCGATCACCATCTTAACGGACCATGAGAATTTACTCTACATAGAAGGTGCTTGTCTCTTAGGTGCTCGTTAAGCTCATTGGTCATGTTTTTTCCTTTTTCAATTACATCATTTCCTTCATACCAGGTTCCAAGAACCTGAAAGCCTTTCTCATCAGTACCTCCAGGCTGATAGCTGCAAGGGGCTCAGATTCATCAGCATATACCTCCAATGATAGCACAAGCTCGTTTTTCTCATTTTTGCCATATCAAAGTAATACTCTTTATAGTGTATATGTTTGTTATATACTGTAGAGGACAGCAGAGACATACCACCACCGGACCGGTCTCTACTTTCTAGTCCAGTAACTTCTGGTAAACTAGTCAATAATTTCAGGTTGTTTAGCATTACTCAGTAACACCCTTTAAAGTTCATGTTTGCACTATTTTTCAAGCTATAGTACTCTTACAAATGAGAGCACTACACCTTCTGACAATTTTGTGATGACTTAGTTTTACAATTTGCCCAAGATGGTTAATTGATATTTTGATGGTTTGCTCCATCTTTCAAGCTACACTTGATTTACCTTTTTGTTTTTCTTGATTTTATTTTTTTTAATGGTAAAGTATGAATTTTTCTGTATTATTGAAATAAAATGTTGTGTACTTGGGAGTATGGGACAGGTAGAATATCTAAGGATAAGTCAGGCCAATTCAATTTGTCCTTACTCCAATTCCCTTTGATATGAATGGTACCAAGAACAGCAGTTTTATGCACCAGCTGACCACTAAACCACCTGTAGATGTGTGCATGCCATGGACTTCCAAGTCTGTATCTACAACCACATGTAAGCAAACTCTTTCTAGTACATATTATTCAGCTTCAGTACATCCACACACAAAGCTAAGCCTAAAAATTGTGTGAATACAGCACTGAACAAAATTTAATTTGAATACAGTGGTTGCAGTTGGAAAGAGAGAATATCAATATGTACCCATATTGTGCCCTTTACCAAGCAATCCTCCTTTTCCCTGACACAATATAGAGTGCTACGTTAGGTAATTTTGTCAAAACATCACAATGCCAGCAAAAGATTTTAAATCTTTAGAATATTAATGTATGCATTATTTTATTACATAATAAATATGATAATCTAATATTTTCATCAAACGACAAAAACAACATTACTTTGCATGAGATTACAATTACTGTCAGCCAAAACTGCCCCTGTCACTACTGTAACTGAATACAGTAATGTATGGAATTCAAAGCTTGAAATTATTCCAGAAACACTGTTCTTAATAATAAATGTGTGTCTTTATTTTATAAGAAAGGCCATTTGTTTTTACCTTCAACTTATAGAACCTAAAACCAATCAGGAGTATTACTACTTATTAGTTTTAATGTCATCTCTTTCTCTGTGATGAAAAATGCAACTGCCTATTTTAATATATACTGTATGAAGTGCAACATGAAGTCTGTAGATTGAAAAGTTAACCACCTTTTCTGAAACAAATTTATTAGGCTAATCCCACATTTACATGTTCAATTTATTTCATCATACCATTAATAAATGTAATATTTGCATCTTTGTGCATGTAATACATTTATTTTCAGCAAATTAACTGTTTGCTATTGGAGATATCAAAGATTTGTATTTTTACGTAACTGTTTTCTAGTGTTTCAATATAATCATTTCATGACTTTACACAATTAAACAAATTATTATAATAATTTTTTTTTCATTTTTAGGTTTCTTTTACTAAGGTTAAATGTTTATTAAGTAATATTGTTTGTTTTGACTATTATCCTTGGTGGTTAGTGTTTTTTTTGATGCTTTATTATCGCTATTTACAGATGTAGCAGAAATTAATGATTCATGAATCCAGACAACTGTGGGATGCGGTAGCATTAGAGAAATATCTAGAACAAAAAATGATTCCCCGCGGTTTAAGAATTTTTAAATCACCAACTACCGATTTCAATAATGACCAATTTGTAACAGAGTGGAATAGACTGCTAGATAACTGCTCCTTTGAGTTAATGAGATTTCTCATCTCAAATAGGAGACAGTTACTTCGTAGACTAGACAATGAAATTACAGAAATACAGGAATATCTGGAGTCAGTGAATTGTCAAGAAAAAACATTATATGAAGATAAAATTGATAAAAAGACAAGACAGGCAGAGAAAGATATTAAAGAAAACAAAAGAATAAAACATCAAAGGGATAAGATAGATTATGCCCAAGGTAAATACAGAAATTGGAAAAAAACATCACTCCAGGAAAAGCCCCAGAATGTCTATAAAGGACGTAATAGAAACAAAAAAACATACTATGAAAACAAATATAGAGTATCATCTAAAGATGTACGTGACACATCTAAGGATAGAACACCATCTAGACATCAGAGTAGAGATACCAAAAAGGAAAACAAAATAGAAAAATCAAATAATAGAAAGGAGGAAAGAAGTGAGAACAAACATCATAAAGAAGATGATAATATACAACCTAAATATCATATCAATTCCCCTTTCCATCAACTAAGAGGGCTACATATTGATCAGACCAACCAAAGGAAGAAAAGCCCCCCCCCCCCAAACACCTCATCATCAAAAAAACAGGAGAGTCCAGAAAAAGGTACCAAAACAACTAGTGGAGATAAAAAATCAGGAGGTACACAAAAATCTAATCAGGAAAAGAAGACAACGTTTTCATTTTTAGATTGGAAGAGAGAAAGGGACAAGGAGTTCCAGAGGAAACAACCAGAGAAAAAATGGGAATCTCCAAATTCGAGAAAAAGAAAAATAGGAAAAGAGGTAGAAGAGGGGGGAAAGAAAAGAGTAGCCAGAGCAACAAGCGAATAAAGGAAGCTAAAGTCCTCAAAAAACTATCTAAACAACAATTGAATATATTTAACATAAGTAAATATGAACTTACTAAATATGAAAAACAAGTTTTAAGCAAGGGGCTAACTTTCGCTCCAACTTGTGGCCCAAATCACTTTGGGGTACACGTGGATGTACAAAAATTCATTCGAAAGTTAGCATTAAAAAGATTCTTTGCGAAAAACACCAATAGATCTAATACGATTCAAGATGATAGGACAGACAAAAAATCAACAAAATTTAAACCTAGTTCTACATTTTACCCAAAATTTGCGAGGGGTAATTTAGTTGAATCGTTTGCAGAAATGGTATCAGCGGATATAGAAGAATGTATTAATGAAAAAAAGATAGGGAGGGAGAATCTGAGCAAACATGAGAAAGAAGCTATTACACAATTAGAAAATAATGATCAGATAGTAATCAAGTCGGCAGACAAAGGGGGAGGCATCGTAATTATGGATGCCTCCTACTATATAGAGGAATCCAGACACATATTGGAGGACAAAGATACCTATAAAATGTTAGAGAGTAATCCTACACTTCAGAACCAAGAAAAACTACAAACTATATTAGAACAGGCAGTCATAGATGGAGCAATAGGGGAAAAAGTACAAGAATTAATTTATAATATTTACCCTAGAATACCTATATTCTACATGATCCCGAAGATACATAAAGATCTTGCTAGACCACCGGGTCGCCCGATAATATCCGGGATAGGATATCTGACATCAGCTCTATCAGAGTTCATTGACCATCATTTGCAATAGTATGTAGTGAAGTTGCGTTCCCACCTAAGGGACACCACCCACATCTTGCAAATATTAGGGGAGGTTCAGTGGCATGAGAACTTCATAATAGTAACGGCGGATGTAACTTCACTGTACACTGTAATTACCCATGTAAAGGGATGTGAAGCTATATCATCAAAGCTGGAACAAGATATCACTTTATCACCAAAATTAGCACAATTTTTAATGGTTTCTATAGACTTTATATTAAGACACAATTATTTTCTTTTTCAGGATCAATTTTATTTACAGGTATGTGGCACCGCCATGGGAACCCAATTTGCCCCCAGCTATGCGAATATTTTCATGGGGAAGTATGAGGATGATTACATCTGGTCCAACGCGGAGCTGGGGGCGTATTTGGTCCTGTGGCAGCGCTACATAGATGACGTTATTTTCATTTGGAGAGGTTCTGTTTTTGAGTTAGATCAGTTCAAATCACATCTCAATAATAACGATAGGAACTTGAAGTTCACTTTCAAGGACAGCAAAGATAACATTGAATTCTTGGACCTCCAACTATATGTGGAAAATAAGATCCTACAGACAAAAACCTACTATAAACCAGTGCAGGCAAACAATTATCTCCTGGCCAGCAGCAACCACAAACCGAATTGGATAAAAAATATCCCGAAGGGACAGCTGGTCAGGATCAAACGTAATTGTTCGGAAGATGACATGTTCGAATTACAGGCACAAGATCTAAAAGAAAAGTTTCTAGATAGGGAGTACAACAAACATCAGTTAGACCAGGCAGTGGAAACTGTAAGAAATATGACCAGATCAGATCTATTAAAATACAAACCCAAAGATCAACATAATGATAACAATACAGTAGCGTTTATAACACAGTATAACACATTAGCACCAGAGATAAGAAAAATCTTTGCGAAATATTGGGGTTTATTAAGACAGGACGAAATTTTGAGTAAACATTTAAAAGAGAAACCTGAAATATACTTCAGGCGAGCCAATAATCTCAAAACATATTTGTCTCCAAGTTGTCCTTTTAGTAAACATACTGCTTCCAAAACCAACATAAAAGGGTACTACCCATGTGCCAAATGTACAGCATGCCAGTTTAGCATTAAAACAAAACAGTTTTCATCTAAGGTCACACAAAAAGAGTACCAAATTAGAACTCTAATTAATTGCCATAGCCAGTATGTTATATATCTCCTAGAATGCCCGTGTGGCCTCCAATATGTGGGCCGCACGGGTAGAACACTACAGAGAAGACTGGGAGAACATATTTATAATATAAAAAGGGGGTTTGAATTCCATAATGTGTCACTACATTTTAAAAAGGTACATTCTCAAAACCCTACAGGATTGAAATGCCATGGCATCGAATGCCCAAACTTCAGTAGGAGAGGTGGGGACAAAATCAATTTCATTTAAAAAAGAGAGTCATTCTGGATTTTCGAGTTAAAGACTCTGAGCCCAATAGGTTTAAATATTGAATTTGATTTGTCAGCTTTTCTAAAATCATGATAATCTAATCCAACTTCAAGTTGTCTGCCGACTTGATGAAGGTATTATTATGATCATCATCATAAGTATCATTCACTTTAATAATTGCACTTAAACAATTGCACGTATCACTGTAATATGTATAATTAATTACACACGATAGTAGAAAATTATCATAAGTTTATAACACATAAAGACTAAGTATCCACCTTTATTTCACGTAATAAAAATAACTACTTAATTCACGTAACAATTTAATAATTATTTAAACAACTAATTAATATACACACTTAGTTTAGAATAAAGATATTAGTTCAATGTCATTGTCAATATATATAACACGTTACTCACATTATCACTATGAATAATTCACTTTAATCATGGTCGGCTCAGATTTTCCCTCCCTATGATATTTAAGATCATATTTAAAATCATGGTTAGAGTACATCTTAAATCATATCCGCCTAAGATAGCTCTGCAACATTTTTAATTGCAGCTAGTATTTTTAATTGCAGCTAGTATTTTTCATATTATTGCTTAATAAGATTTGAATGTTTATTTTACAATATTTTTTCATTATAATATTGTTCTATTATTGTTTTATTATTATTGTGTTCACTAATATGTCCTACTGCTGCGGCCGAGTTTATTCGAGCATTTGCCCGTTCTCGGCCGCAGCAGTAACCTGGAGCGCGCCGGATGGGTGCCGGGCGCGCGCCGAAGCAGCGGAGGAGCGCCCTCCGATCGGGGCGCTCTCCCTCCCGCTGCCGGGTCCGCCGGGTCCCCCGGAACCCCCTGCCGCCGTCCCCCACATCGCGGGACACCAGGGCTCCCTCGGGGAGCCCTGGACGCGCGTGCATGGGGCGCAGGCACCCGATGATGCGTGACCGCGCATCGGTGATGCGCGGCACGCTGAGGGAGTGCGGCTAGCACGCCGGGGCATCCCCCGGCTTGCGGCTTTAGCCGTGCTGCAATAAAGTGTGTCGGTAGTGTATTGTTGGCTCATATAATACATCAGGATAACATGAGACAATAGTCTACAGTAATATAGATCCAACAATATGTAGAGATTGATTAATTGTCATTGAAACTTTGCTTCCAAATTGCATAAAAGTCTTTGAGATCACACAAGACTATTTAATTTAATCAGATGGGACACCTAAAAATAGGGGATAGTCTTCACCAATAATTACCAATTGCAATACTGTATAACTAAACAATGGTCCTTTAACCCATATGTCTTGCTAGATCACAGAGAATTTTGTGCATTTAATGTCTAGAAATTACGTTATTGAGCATTTAAATATCATCATTTGTGCCTCCATAAGAACACTTGTAGAGGGCAGATTGGTTGAATTACTCTATTAAGGATTGCGCCAATAACAAAGCGCTTTGAATCATGAACTGGGGTATTTAATAATATCAGCTACAAGCAGCACTTATCCCTGACGAAGAGAGACATTATTTGTACTTTCGAAATGCGTTGGAAGGTTTGCTGGTACCGCTGAGCCACTGTAGCCGAGGACCGTCATCACGCCGTGAGGATCGTGTGTATTCCAGGAAGCAGCGCTCACAGGAACACTGAATCGGATCCCCGGCAGCAGAGACGACTACATCACCAGGCGAACGGCGAGATCAACGGCCAAGACCACCAAAACCAAGTGCTTTTATACTACTTACCTGTGGTGAGTAGGTTTTCAATTTTAGACCAGGCGGAGCAAAGAACGGAACTGTTGGATTAAGTTCCAAATCACAAGAGTACGGATAGTGCCTAGGCACCAGTCCATCATTCATTTTATCACATTTAATGTATGTTTATTAATTGTCATCCATGTTTTTAACCTTGTTATTTTAATAATAAATTGCTCCCTTTTTGTATCATCCTGTTATCCCTTGGGTAATACACCATTGCAGGTTCCCTGCATGTTTTGTCTTTTTCTTGTCTCCTTTTCCTGAGGTCAAAGCTCATCAGGAGAAATTACAAATCCACTCATCTCAACCTCACCTCAGCGCCAGAAAAGATCATTTCCAGCCTGTTATTGCTCCCGCTGTAGAATTGCAGCAGGACACACGCAACGCACGAGTGGGGGCAGACACCATTTAATATTAATAGATGCAAGTGCAGTTAAAATGTGGAATGTATTACCCATGGAGACAGTGATGGCAGATACAATAGATTTTTTAAAAGAAAAAGGTTGGGCATCTTTTTAGAAAGGAAAGGTATACAGGGATACACCAAATAAGCTAACATGGGAAGGATATTTATCCAGGGAGTAATCTGATTGCCAATTATTGGAGTCAGGAAATAATTTATTTTCCCCCTTATGAGATATGATTGGATGATATTTCACTGGGATTTTTTGTTTTCCTTCCTCGGGATCAATACACTGTAAGTATGGATATAGGATAAATTATCTGTCGTCTAAATGTAGCATACGTTGAACTTGATGGACGTAAGCCCCGATCAGCTTTTCGCTGCTGATCGCCACTCTAGAATTTAGATTTTCATGCCAATCCGTCCCGCTAACTAAAGTTGGCAAGTTGCAGGGGAGAAGTATCGGCACGGGCGCAGTGACGGCACTTAGAAAAAAAAAAGAAAATGTGAACATCTATGTTTTAAACATGGAGTCAATGGAGCTGAGACATATTACTTTGTATTATTGTTTCCGTGATCTTGCTCAAAATAAACCTTTAGCTAACATACAGTGTCGATCTTATTGACTTAATCGTGTCACCGCTTACGTTCATTATTTCTTAACATATTACTTGTTAATGTTAGTTTTATTTTCGTGGTACATGAATGTTTATGTTCTGCTGGGTCAAGGGATAGTCCTATAGTAAGCTCTTAAAGGAACAGATCAGATAATATGAAATATGTTTGTAAAGTGTCCTACTGTATATTTTATTTTAATAGGCTAAAAACGTTGTGAGAAATAATAATGATCATGCCCTCCATTTAGCTGTTCACTACATGTTTACAATGTATAAAGCATTAGCAAAGTTACACATTGTTCCGATTCGTAATGTTTACATTTTGTTGGGGCCATCCCTCTTTTTAGCACGGAACTAATTGCCCACTCAATCACATTGCAGGAGTACATTGGACACAATGCAGTGCAATCATTGAATGTTACCTGGTCAACTATAGGTCGATTATAGGAGAATGGTATGCGATTCAGTTAAACTAATCACTTGCAATTGTACAGATGGATTGTATTGATGCATATCAACATTTTAATTAGTTTATGTAAAGATGTGACAATCCCATGAAAACGTCAACATGTTGCAATGTATGTTGTCAATGTTTATTTCATGGTTCTATCCAAATCAGATTGGGGACTGTTGCGTAAAGAACAATTATATGCATTGTTAATCTCGGTTTCACTTTGTAAAAACAATGTTTATTAAGATTTACGGAACATCTTAGTAAAATATCATTTTATAATAATTTACACACATAATTAAGACGTATTAGTTTTTGGGGAGACACGCTTGGATTTTATAATTGCAATATGTTTCTTTCACACCAATCACTTATTGAAGTCACGTGCCATAATCACATAGCTATTTAAAGGAGGACAATTACACGCGCATTAAGAGGTACACATCTCAACATGCTAAGATTGTTGATGAGAAGGCGGCAAATTCTTTTGGAGGAGAGGAGAGCAGAGGGACAGGATGTCAGAGGGACAGGAGAGGACAGGGACAGGAGAGCAGAGGGACAGGAGGGACAGGAGGGACAAGAGTGGAGAGGGAGAGGGAGTGGGAATGGGAGAGGGAGAGGAGGAGAAGGGCAAGGAGACGAGTGGAGATTTGAGAGGAGAGAGGTGGTGCCTCGTCCACATGTGTACCGTGAGCGAATTATTTTAGATGGGATGAGTGAGGAGGAGATCATTAGTCGGTATCGATTGAGTTCAGCAGCAATATTATATCTTTATGAAGAGATACGAGAAGATTTACTGTCCCAGCCAGCTTTATTCTAAAGCGAGCCGGGTGTATAGCGGGCTAACCGCGGGGCTTCTCTCCGTTTAAAACGGAGTTTCCCGCGCGGCGGCCGCTTCAATAGATACGCGCTAATGGCGCTTACTATTGAAAGCGCCCGAGGCGCGGGAAAACCAGCCAAAAATAGCCGAAGATAGCCGCGCGCCGCCCACAGTTGTTTTAAAACTGCGGCGGCAGCCGCATTAGTTTTAAGCTGGCCGGGACAGTAGATTTTGTAACAGCCAGAGGTTGTGCAGTCCCTGGGCTTGTTAAAATGCTATGCTCATTACATTATCTTGCTTCTGCATCATTTCAGACAACTGTGGGTATAGTGGGCGGCAACTGTGGGCAAAGTGGGCGGGGTCTCGCAGTCATCATTCTCGCGGGCCTTTAGCCAGTTTCTATTTGCACTGACTAGATGCGCTAGGAATTATATTCATTTTCCTAGAGAGCATACAAAGTGGCTGGAATGAGAAATTGCCTTTATACCATAGCCGGGATACCATGTGTGATGTGAGCAATCGATTGCACCCATGTTGCCTTGATCCCGCCTAGTGAGCATGCTTACCGTAATCGAAAGCACTATCATTCCCTCAATGTGCAAGTGGTACGCGATGCCACTATGAAGATTATGAATGTGGTAGCCAGATTCCAGGTTTCTAGCCACGATTCCTCTATCCTGAGAAACTCACCAGTTTTCCATGCTTTCGAATTAAGGTATTTTGGTCATGGTTGGCTGGTGGGTGAGTACATATTATTAAGTGTTAATAACACTAATTTTGTTGTATTTAATGTCACTTGGGACGCACTTATTAACAAATTTATATTTTGTGGATCCAATTGAGCATAACAAGTTGAGCAAAATAAACTGAGATTTATTCCCTTGATAGGCAAACACACGACAACTGCAGAATACCCTTAATAATTACACTTACTGGTATAGGAACAGGGGATAATGTCCAGAAAGTTGCAAAGCACCAGAAGATTGTCTTTTAAAATGTAGTCCTTTGCAAGGGCATAAATTGCCAGCCCAATCCTTCTGTCAATGTGCAAAGTCTTTTCTGGTCCATTGGGGTTAATCAGAAACCCCCCTGCAATCACAGTGTCCTAACGCAGAGTTTTGTGCTTTGTTCTGATGTAATAAGACTCTTTGCGTTCCAGGAATGTGCTGCTGCTCTTCTCCGCTATTAGAAGCATGTTGGAAATCTGCTCACATGGTATAATGACAAACGAAAGACAATGGGGATAGCCTGGGTGGCATGTATATAGGATTTGAAAGCCTATCTCCAACATACCCAACCAATCCCCCTCATGGGAAAGTTCTCATTCCCCAATCCCCTACTTGCCCACAGTTTGGAGAGTGGGCACTCTAGGGATTTCCTGTTCACACAGAGTCTGTGCAACAATGCCACCTTGACTACTTAGCATAGGTGCACTCCCCTCTTTACCTGGCCCCTCTCAGGCTGGGAGGGAAACTCAGGGTGTGAGCTAGCACAAATGGTCAACAGGATTTCCTATTTAGCATCCATCCTGGCCAATTTCACACCTCCTGACCCTGGGGCTTTCATATGCAAAACTTCCTGAGACTCACAGGGACTGCCCCCAGCATGTGGTCTTTGAAGCTTGCATAGGAAAGTGACCCAGTTCATAGGTGTCAAAACATTTGGTTCTTGTGTGCATTTTAATGACAGGATAAAAAAAACCTTCCTCCTGCTTGTCTCTTAAAACCTGCAGCAAAAATACACTTTATTGATCATACCTGGTCCCCTTATCTCACAATTATATTTTTCATATGTGTGTGCTTGGGATGAAATATACTGCAGCACATGCAATCCTGCCAAATGGGGACAACAAGGGACAGAGGGAAAAATAAGACATGTACAGTGCATGAAAAATTAACCCCTTCATCCCCAATATGAAATAGGGGTAACCAGCTGAGCACACTGCCTTTATTAATGCGCTGATTACGCCCATTTTCGCCATATGAAAATACAAAATCGCTAGCATCAAATAAAGGATTTACTTTGTCAGTATACTATGGATGTGTCATTTGAGATAAACATTCCATCATACTGATTTCCAGACATATGTGCATGTTTGCATAAACTCTCATATATGTCTAAACATTTTACATGTCATATGTAATTTCACATGTGTCAAAATAGTTTGAAAATCTTTTATTTAATAATGTTTCAACATTGTATAATGTTTGTGAATATTTTTCCACGCTGTATTATAGGTGTCTCAGGATACGGAATTAGGCCTTGGCTTTTAACACCAGTGCCTAACCCTCAATCCGCAGCAAAGGAGTGATATAATCTTGCCCACATCTTTACAAGGTCTGTAAGCGGACATTTGGGCTGCTCAAAACTAGCAGCAATTGGGTATAAACCCGTTGAATGACCGAGTCTCCTATGCCACTGTATTGTGAACCCGCAACCGTCCCTTAAATCTTGGAGCAGACACCAATAATACATAAGCAATATAAAGGCTGTTTGAGCCAATGCTGTGATAGCACAGGTCAGTGGGCTGGTTAATCCGGTGGAAGTACAGCGGAGCCTCTTCAAGAAGAAACCCCAAGGTAAGTCACGATCCGGTGCCACTTAGCCTCACCTCCGCCTGAATACTATATGGATAGCAAAGATAACCTGGTGTTTACTCACGACACCCGTTCTGCGGTCCCGCTTGGATCACTCCAGTCACCATCACTGTTCCTCGTGGTGTCGGCGTGCTCCCAATCCGGATATGACGTAAGATGAAGAGGAATTGGTAACCGTGGTCA
>WSYH01009869.1:0-24721 GCA_036426205.1 Ascaphus truei | reverse complement strand
ACCCCCTGCTTCCCGAGATACAGGCCTCTTTATGGGGTGCCGGTATCTCCTATGCAAGGAAATGTTCCGGTCACGTGACGCGGGACATTTCAATGCAGAGGGATACCGGCACCCCATAAAGAGGCCTGTATCTCGGGAAGCAGGGGGTCAAAATGAATAGTAACACTAACCAATGTAAACAATGAATTACTCCAACATTAATGAATTTAAACAGTTAAATAGAAAGAAAGAAATTCTAACAATCTCTGAAGTAACCATAAAACATATTAGCTAACATAATATAACATTAAATACAAACGAACACCAATCGCAAACCTTTAATTACATTAAGCATGAAAAAACAAACAATGACATCCACATAATACATGAAATGCCAAAAAGCAACACCAATACCAAGCGAGAAATGCCCCCCAAATATACTCAATGGGTATAGGGTGGGTACAGTCAGTCAGGGTGGGTGTTTAGGCCTCACGGGTGGGTGAAGGGGGTATTAGCCCTAAGGATGGGTGTTTAGACTTTGCGGGTGGGTAGCGGTTGGGTTAACCCCTTTATTACCTTAGCAGTATTAACCGCTAAGGTAATGAAGGGGTTAACTCCCCCCACAACACCCCCGCAATGCCTAAACAGCCACTAAGGGAGAAATTCCCCCTTCACCCAACCCCCGCCAGCCACTGTATTGTATTGTATGTTTCTTACAGTAAGCTTGGCACGGGTGTTTAACCCCTTCATTGCCTTAGCGGTTAGCCGCTAAGGTAATGCAGTTGCTGTACATGCATGTTTCCTGCCTCGGATGCATGCCGGGGGGGTCCGGAGCTGCTATTAATGGCTATCAGCTCTGGAGACCCCCGGCATCAATCCGAGGCAGGAAAGGGACCTGATTTTTTCTAAGTCCTGACACATCGCTGCTCATCGAGGCCTCTCCCCACCAATTGACCAAAAAATTTGTGGTGAATTGGATTTGGGGAGAAGATCGCCTTTTAGGGCTGCGATGGGCTGCGATATGCCGTGGCAGCTGACTCGCGGGTCTCTGAATCGCGCGAGTTTATCAACCATCCGAAAATGGTCGATAAGGGGCTGATCGCTGCTCAGTCGGCGAATTTCGGATAGCGATAAAATTTTGCGTCGATACAGGCCGTTATCGAGCACTTTTCGAGGCTACCTGAATACGAGTAGCCATTTTGGTCGATAAGTGCTCGATAAGGACCTTATCGAGGCTTTCTGAATAAGGCCCACAGTGCCTTATTCCTTAAGCAGTCCAGTCAAAATACACTTTCCGATGCTAGAAGACACCTTACAGCTTACTAAAGTGTCTCATATAGGACATACTGACTACTTTATTTCTTTTAGACTTTGTTACAGTAAAATCTAAATAACAGGTAAACATATTTATATAATTTAGTGCATGTGCATTTTAATCATTTATAGTGTGAGAAAGGCTTGTTCAAATGAATGTAATCTTGTGATATATGTGAATACATACTTTTAATTCTGCTTCCCTACATATGTACTCTTGCATTGGTTAAGAACATGATGCTAGTTGTGGCCACCGACAGGGCAGGAGAGCCGAGACAAGTGTCCCAAGCCAAGTGGTGCCCGGCCGGCTGATCCCTGAAGTGGGTCCCCGGAAGTTAGGCGCAACTTCTGTGATTGGCCTCTTACACTGCTAGGCCCATGGTGTGCTACCCTCCACTCTCAGGTGGGACCCCCTCCCTCTCCCTACATCCAGCACATCAACCCAGGATGCAGGTCAAAACCACAGTCTTGGGCCCCAGAAAAGCTGCTGGTTCAAATTTCTACCTATTGTTTTTTTGTGGTTAGATAGAAATGGGGCGACTATCTGGATCTTATGGAAAATATATTTTATTAAATACCAGTGTATTCTTCCTATATGTTTAATGTAAGGTAATATATATCTAGTGAAAGATCTTCCTGTCTAATATTTCTGGAACAAGAAGAAATTGAACACAAAGTGATTTTCCGAATGGCCTAAATTTTCAATGGCGATAACACAAAGGATTTTTGTTTTTCTTAATATGGTTGGTCTACCGGTAAAATATTATGGTGTGTTATAAAGTAAAAATATCCTGAAGAGGAATTCTACTGCAAATGAATAATCAACCAGAGTAACCTATGGATATCAAATGCAATAAAAAAGGTCTGTGAACACAATTGTTACGTTCTGTTTTAAAAACAAGAAACGGGACTAATTAGAGGTGTTTACTGTATGTGACACATGGGATTAATTAATATGACTAGATTAACTTTGTTTATTCTTTTTAACAAGGATATGTTTTTATTGCTGTCTTTTGTTCCATAATTAATAGAGCCTGCTGGGATTTATTAAAGCATTGAAAAATTAACATTGTATTTCAAGAAGGGTAATTAGCGCACATAGTATAGAGATAATGTTAGCAGCCAGTCTCTAAAAAAGAAGCACTGTAATGATGCACACCAAGGTTTATTTAAAACTTAACATTTATTATGTGTGCTATTAATACTTTAGAGCACATGTGAACAAATATTTTTTTTAGTTTTATTTAATTTTCCTTAAAACATTTGTGAGGAGATAAGTGAAGAAATGTAGTGTGCATTTGGTGTGTCTGATATCCCAATTTTTTTTTACACATAACACCAAACTTAATCATGTCTGATATCATAAACTTGTCCAGAACTTGGTCTATGGCGCTGTTTTACTAGTAACCCACCAGCATATGAATGAGATGTAATACCCACTATACCACTATGATGAGATCGAGATCTGATTATCTAAATATAAACGCTGTGACTAACACAGCACAGCTCTAACATCACTGTATAATTTTACTTCTTCTCTGGTCACTATGTCAGTATTGATAAAATAAACAAGGAGTTGGCTATCTAAATATAAAACACAGACAGAGCTCAGTGCACATCCAGTGAAACTCATACACGGTACAGTGCCTAAATATATATGTATCTATTAAATAAAATGGTCTTTTAGTTTAACATTTTTGGCCAAATTGTTGTAAGCCCCTGAGCCACTGCACGGCGACCACATTCCTGGGGTCCCTAACACTAATATAAATTCTTAATAACCTGTGCATAACCAGGAAGAATGATTTATAATAAATCTGTCAATATTTGCAAAGTTTCTAAGTCTGATTGAAGCTTTTAATAACCTGTACATATATATTTAGGCCTGTACCGTGTTGAGTTTCACTGGATTGGCACTGAGCTCTGTCTGTGTTTTATGTTCTGTCTCTGGTTTTAAATATATTTGCCATGCTCAGTAGCACTCCTCTGTGACACTCATATGCTTATATATATGTTGTGGTTATTTTGTGGGTTCAATATGAGCTTGTTAGGTGTCCAGTATGTTTTATCTAAATATAAACGCTGTGACTGACACAGCACAGCTCTAACATCACTGTATACTTTTACTACTTCTATCTAGTGCCTAAGATACACCATAATTGGTATGTGGGAGTAATTCAATTACTGTGGGTAGTAGCAATGATAAGAATAAGGCTTATTGCATGTAGATAGATAAGGGTTATTTCATTAGAGTGTGTGAGTAGATGTCCTTGCATATGTGTGGACACACTGTGTCCTATTGCAAAATTATACCATCTTTTGTTACAAATACACCCTGCATTGGCTACAGTAAACTGACACAATTTTGCTATCACCCTAATGCACTATTAAACCAATCTTAGGTAAACACTCGTACACATCATAGTGCCAATAGCACACCAAAACAGCCTTGCTTGCTAAATACTGGTCCTATTACACTATCTACCATGCCTCTGAGCCAGAGATATAAGCTGAAATAACAGACTTATGCACTGTAACCTTCAATGGCTATAATAGCTGGCACAATTGATACAATCAACAGAAGACACGGGTGCCCAATGATACATCAAATTGACAAAAACTATATGGTAATGAGCAAATCCTCCGAGGGGGGTGAAGACGCCGCACAGCCGCAATAATGGAGAAGGCTGATAGGTGACTCAAAAATAGCTTTATTCACACAGAATGTGCAAGCGGATCCTCTTGACGCGTTTCAGCTTGCACATCTGTTGGATAAAGCTATTTTTTGAGTCACCTATCAGCCTTCTCCATTATTGCGGCTGTGCGGCGTCTTCACCCCCCTCGGAGGATTTTTCTTACTGCTGCTTTCTACACTTCTACCACCCTACCAACCTTCCTGCTTCTTGCGCTTTTCTTTCTTTACGTGCTACTCTGCTCTGCTGCTGCTGCTTTCTCTAACCTTTTTGCCGGACTAAGTTCCTACTACCCTTTTCTAACCTTCTACCACCACTTTGCCCTACCGCCCTGCACACGCCGGACTGCGCAGCTCTCATCCCTTCTCCTTCTCTCTGGACAATATATATATATATATATATATTCCCCATTGATTGCTATCCCTATGGGAGAAGCGCAGGGATTCACTTTCTGTTTTGCTCATATTGAACCCCCAAAATAATCACAACATATATATAAGCATATAAGTGTCACAGAGGAGTGCTACAGAGCATGGCAATATATTTTTAATACCAGAGACAGAACATAAAACACATGTACATATATATTTAGGCACTGTACCGTGTATGAGTTTCACTGGATGTGCACTGAGCTCTGTCTTTGTTTTTTGTTCTGTCTCTGGTTTTAAATATATATATTGCCATGCTCAGAAGCACTCCTCTGTGACACTTATATGCTTATATATATGTTGTGGATATTTTGGGGTTTCAATATGAGCTTGTAGGTGTCCTGTATGTTTTACAATTCTTGTTCAGCTAGTCTTAGCTGATTGGAGGGTGGCAACCTCCTACCTAATTGAAGCTCACGCCTCCCACATTTAAATGGTTAAAAGCTCACTCCATCGCATCTCCCACTCTCAGTGGAACTTGCTTGCAGTATGATTGTGACAAATCTAATATAGAGTGCTTTTCCTGGTAATGTACAGGTTAATAAAAGCTTCAATCAGACTTAGAACTATGCAACTAATTTTGACAGATTTATTATAAATCATTCTTCCTGGTAATGCACAGGTTATTAAGAATTTATATTAGTGTTAGGGACCCTTGAGATGTGGTCTGCCGTGTAGTGGCTCGGGATTACAACAATTTGGCCAAAATGTTAAACTAAAAGACCATTTTATTTAATAGATATCTATACATATATTTAGGCACTGTACTGTGTATGAGTTTCTCTGGATGTGCACTGAGCTCTGTCTGTGTTTTATGTTCTGTCTCTGGTTTCCAAGAATTGTCAGTCAGGAAGGAATTTATTTTTCCCTTTGAGATATCATTGGATGATATGTCAATGAAGTTTTTTGTTTGCCTTCCTCTGGATCAATATACTGCAAGTACAAATATAAGAAAGTATCTGTTGTCTAAATTTAGCATAGGTTAAACTTGATGGCCGCATGTCGTGTTTTTTTTTTCCAACCTCATCTACTATGTAACCCTATACTGATGGAGCGGCCGTTATTCGAACACATCACGGCGCCGATTTTTGAGTTCTCTGCTGTTCCCCACGCAGCATGAACGCGGCCAATCGCCCCAGGCACCCGCGCTTATCGCGGATGTTTTGTTTGAATTTCATGGATTCTGTTTCTTCGTTTACAATAAAATGGATGAATTGTAATGTGTACAGTACTGTGCTACTGTGTCAATTTCATGTTTTTAAAAGCAGAACACTTCATTTTTCTGCACTCGCCGCGTTCGCATTTTAGTGTGGGAAGGCTGGAATTCATCCCGCGGTTTCAAATTGGGATTCCGATGTACATGACGCATGCAGTGTTCGAATAAAGGCCGCTGCATCAGTACATCTTTACTACTGTCTGTCCCTGTGGTGGTCCACACATTACCATTACAATTTAACTCGGGCAGTAGAACTTATGGGGAGAGAGTGGGAGATGGTGGGTTGGGTGACATGTGGAGTTAGAGTAACATAGAGGAAGGGAGTGGGTGAAATTGCAGCTGAGGTAGGACCATCTACTCGTCCATGTGCCCATTAATACTGACAAGTGCTGAGCACAGGAGAAGAGCAGGACACTATTCTTGAATACACTATCATTAGACTGCTGACTGGAGGGAAGGGCGAGAAACTAATCCAAGCCAGCAGCGTCCCCATATAATTGCCTGCCAATAAAAAATAAAGCACGCTGAACTTGAAATCGCCACTACTCTTCAGTATACTTCTTTTTTTCATGTTTGATATTTGTGATTGAGAATAGGGTTTTCCACGCTTGTTCAGTTTATTAAAATGTGTCAGAACCTTAAAGCTGCAGTTCAGTCTTTATTATTTTTTATTTTTTTACATTTATTTTTTTACTTCAATAGTTTCGTGTGTGCAATCTCTAATTACCTAAAGAACTGTATAGCTGCAGCTCAATTCGTTTTCCATGTATTGATAGGTCGAAATTTGGTGACATATTAAAAGCTGGCATTTGTTTATAATCTGCTTGACTGGCAGTGGAAGCTCATGAATATTCATGAGCAATCCTGAACTGACATGTGCTAGAGGGAGGGCAGGGCTGACAAAGGGGTGTGCCAGAGCTTGTGACAGGACATGAAGGGGCAGTGCCTTAGCAAATGGCTGTTAAAATAGAATACAAGAAAATTGGTCTTTCAAAGTTGTTTTTTTAAAAACAGAAAATGCTAAAAGTATTTTTTCTTACTACAGAACTGATTTATTAAAAAAAAAAACATGCAGGATATTGACTGAACTGCAGCTTTAAGCAGTACTCTCCTTTATCTACAGGCATTTGCTCTTTTCGTAAAAGAATTGCAGACAATGGCTGGTTTGCATCCAGTTGAGCATGGAGATGGATTGCGGTGGAAATGTTGCCTGCAGGAGTTTACAGAGCTGGCAGCTATTCACAAACACGTAGCTGCACAACATGCAACAGAAGTTTTGCAACAAACTGAACTTGTGCTACAAGAAATTGTTATAGCTGCTGAAACCACTGTGCCATATAGAGATCCCTCAGAAAATACTGGTGCTTTAACTGACTTCTCTTGGAACAACCATGAGGTTTCTACTTGGCTGCCAGATACCAGTCACCTCAGCCAAGATGACCTGATAAGGTGAGGCAACGTTACCAGGAGATTCTGCTTCTGGCACTCCATAGGAGTGAACTTCTCTTTGCTGACACCGCAGCAAAGCCAACTACACCCCTTTTTCCTCATACCAACTTTAAGGTCCTTCTGAAACCAACTTAACAATGCATGTCTTTCTTTAAAGCAAATATCACCTACTTGAATATTTTTGGCAACATTTTTGGTTTGTAGAAATGGAACCAGGAGATCCCTTTAGATCCCTATACTATTTTTGTTCTAGGCACCCAAAGACCCTGTGATGTTTACTTTTTTATGTGTTGGTATTTCTGGTCCCTTTGTAGATCTCAATATGGCAGTCATTAGTGTCTCACTCCCACAGGCCAATAGTAAACTGTAACGTCGTCATAGCATTGCAGCTATTCTTGATTTTACTTTCATTTTACCGGCACATAAACAGTGGAATGCGTTTAGAACCAGGTATTCCCAGAGCTAGCAATAGTTCAGCTCCAGGGACTCTTCTGGTTCTGAAATGTGGCTACTTAAAACAAATTTAATCATACATGTAGCAAACATCGGGGCCTCTGAATGGGGGAATGCTTGTCAAGTGTTTACTCAACCTTAGCCCACCCTGGCCATATTATAGCGCCATTAAAGATCAGAGCGGGGATGTGCCTGTACAAGGTCATCAATAGAAAGTCACAACATTGTCTCCCAATGACCATTGTGGTTTTCTAATAGCTACGAGAGTGAGGCTGACTCTGGTGGCCATTTTGTCTCCACCGGGCACATATTCTTGCCTTGTGGTAAATCTACAAATACCTCAGGAACAGATACTGCAGCGTTAAAAACAAAACATTTGAAGATGCTTATAGATTACTAATTTTGTTCAGTAACCTAGATTAATTAAACATGCCACAGCCATTTGTTCATGTTGGTCCTAGGAGGGACTGCACATTACAATCAAGTGTCACCTACTTGCCCACTTCTGTAAGAGGCCAGGTTAGAAGCAATGTAGAGGTTCTTCACAAGGATGACACACAACTCTAGTCCTTACCCTGATTTGCCCATAGCATATTGAGGAGATTAAGGTCTTGTTTAACACAGTGACATCACAAGCTTCCATATTTCATGTTGCCATGTTTACAAACTCGCGTTAGGAAAATAGTTAAATATACTTACAGGTGTGTGACGTTTGCCGCACTAAACTCCTTAACCGTGTCCCTGTCATTGGTTGATTTTGATCCTAGCACAGATTGTGGCTCATTTACTAAGCTGTGCTATGTCCTTAATTTTCTGGCATTTGAATCGTCTGTAATGCATCTTCTGGTACTTGAAGATATTTTAAGAATAAACACTGCTTAGTACATTTGTGCCTGTAGACAGAAAGAAGCCAAGTTAATGGCACTGCAAGGGATATTACAATATGTCTGCCTACCCATTTCCCTTTTTTTATTTATTTCCTTTTTTTTTTTTTTTCCCCTTCTTGCTAGTGAACAAGGGGAAGTGCTTTTATATTACTGCTACTGTGATGTTAAGGACTCTCAGTGGATCTGTGCCTGGCAAAGGGCTTTGTGTCAGCTGCTGTATCTCACAGGCAAGGTAAGTATTTCCTTAGTGATGAACACAACACCCCTGTAAGCTCAAAACCCTTAGGACTTGCAAAAAAAGAGGGGACCCCTTGATGTGGTTTAGAAGCTTGCAGTACTTTTTGGCAAAATAATTTAACTAAGTGACCCTCACTTAAGAGAAGAGATGCAGATAAATATTTTACCATGCGTTGGTGGTCTGGGGTTTACATTTGTTCTGACAAAATATTTGCCTTGTCTGATGCAAAATAATGGCCTTGATGGAAGAATGGGAGGATGGAAGAATGGGAGGATGGAAGAATGGGAAGAATGGGAAGATGAGAGGATGGGAGGATACAAGGATGGGAGGATAGAAGGATGGGAGGATGGAAGGAAGGAAGGATGGCAGGATGGAAGGATGGGAGGATGGCAGGATGGGAGGATAGAAGGATGGGAGGATAGAAGGATGAAAGGATAGAAGGATGGGAGGATAGAAGGATGGGAGGATGGAGGATGGAATAATGGGAGGATGGAATAATGGGAGGATGGAAGGATGGGAGGATGGAAGGATGGGAGGATGGAAGGACCCATTCCTTTTACTAAACCGCTTCAACTCTGTGACATTTGAGGGTTTCCTTGCATGGACAGCTCGCTTGAGGTCCTACCACAATTTCGATGGGGTTTAGAACCGGACTAGGCCATTAAAAAACGCAGAATTTCTTCTTCTGCAGCAATTCTTTGTTGATCTGTTTGTATGTTTAGGATCATTGTCTTGATGCATGATCCACTTTCACTTCAGCTCACGGATGGGTGGACTGACACTCTCCTCTAGAACCTTCTTATACAATGCAGAATTCATGATTGTGTCATGCATGGCAAGCGGTCCAGGTCCTGAGGCAGCAAAACAGTCCAAACCATCACACTCCCACCACCATGCTTGACGGTTTGGATGTGGTTCTTCTGTTCGAACGCAGTGTTTGGTTTTCGCCAAACATAACGTTTCTCATTGAGTTCTTCCTATGACTCATCTGTCCAGACAACATTGTTCCAAAAGTCTTGTGGATCATCTATGTGCTCTTTGGCGAACTTCAGATGGGCAGCAATGTTCTTTTTATAGGGCAGTGGTTTCCTCCTGGCTATCCTTCCATTAACACAATTCTTGTTCATTCTTTTTCTGATAGTTGAGTCATGAACACTCCCATTAGCCATGGCGAGAGTGGCCTGCAGAGCCTTGGATGTTAATCTGGGGTTCTTTGTGACTTCCGTGGTGATTTACTGATTTACTTTCCAGACTGATGAGCATCAGTAACTGCTTTTCTGAAATCCTCAGATATTTCTTTTGATCGTAGCATGAAGTGTTTCCACACACCTGTATGGTGAAGACCAAACTCACAAAGTTTCTGATCTTTATATAAGGTGGGGACTCCCAAATTCACACCTGAAGATCTACCTAATTATTTAAACACCTGATTATCCCCTTTAATTTAGCTGATAAAACCAGCGTTTCACTTACTTTTTCACATACCCTGACTCTTAATTACTCATAGTTTGTATAATTCATACATCATTTTGTTTCAAAATACATGGAATTGGTTATTATATAAAACTTCTCGGATATTAAAGAAAAGACTGGTTTTGATTAAAGAAGGTTATCATGGAAAAACTATGGAATTTCCGTAATTATCATTGGGGCTCGCAAACGTTTTCTCGTCACTGTATGTATATACTGTTTTAGGGAAAATAGAGAAGTTGCGCCAAAAGGAATATCCTACTGTTCAATATGTAACTTCAGTCCTTTCCACAATGCAGTTCCGCTGCCCGAGTCTCTCAGAGGTGATTCACCAGCCTCTGTATAGATGTACAGTAGAAAAAGGGGGAAGGGTCCTCAGGCGCGTTGTTCTGCTTGTGGCTCCAGGGCGTATAAAACGTAAGAAATAAAAAAGAGAGAGGGGGAATCAGGTGTCTAATCTTGATTAGATGACTTCTCCTCTATATGGGGTGGGATGGGTTGAGGGTGAGGGGATGCCTCCTGGTATCTTCATGCGGCCAAATACTATTGGCATAGGGAGGAGATGTAGCCAGACTCCACAGAGCGTCCCTTTCAGAGATGGGGTGTCTTGTGTTGTCTGGTTCCCAGCTGGCAGATTCTTCCTGTCCATGCGTGGAGTTCAGCTGGCCGCAGAAAAGATGTCCAGACGCCCGTGCACAGGCTGGGTCTTTCTCCGTCTGCCTTTCCTCTTCGCACACACGTTGCACAGCCCCTGTTCCGTTGCGCATGCGCATGCGCAACCGGCGAGATGCTGGCCCAAAAAGCTGGAAAGTCAAACTCCTCGCTACGGTGGCCTGTGGTAACCAAAAACCGTCAGACGCGTTTCGTTATTGCTTCCTCAGTTTGACTTTCCAGCTTTTTGGGCCAGCATCTGGCCGGTTGCGCATGCGCATGCGCAACGGAACAGGGGCTATGCAACGTGTGTGCGGAGAGGAAAGGCAGACGGAGAAAGACCCAGCCTGTGCACGGGCATCTGGACATCTTTTCTGCGGCCAGCTGAACTCCACGCACGGACAGGAAGAATCTGCCAGCTGGGAACCAGACAACACAAGACACCCCATCTCTGAAAGGGACGCTCTGTGGAGTCTGGCTACATCTCCTCCCTATGCCAATAGTATTTGGCCGCATGAAGATACCAGGAGGCATCCCCTCACCCTCAACCCATCCCACCCCATATAGAGGAGAAGTCATCTAATCAAGATTAGACACCTGATTCCCCCTCTCTCTTATTTATTTCCTACGTTTTATACGCCCTGGAGCCACAAGCAGAACAACGCGCCTGAAGACCCTTCCCCCTTTTTCTACTATGTATATACTGTATAGTATTTTTCGTATTTGGGGGAATAAAATGCACATAATTCCCAGAAACCAATAACAAACAGACAGATCTTAAATAAGATATTTTAGTAGCAAACCCAAAACACCAAAAAAACCCTGCCCTTCCCTAAATGTATATTCTGTGGTATATTTAGCTTTACTGGTTTAGTCATTTGAGCCTACGTGTACACACGTTAAAAATACCATAAATCAATAAGTGAAAATAAAACATAAAAAGGGGATTATGTTTATTTGAATGAAAATCCAATGTGTGCCACGCTGCACCTTTAACGCTTTCCTCACTTAAGAAAAAAAAACCAGTAGTTTAATTTGCTTATGAAATAGCACTGCTTAGTAATATGGCCTTAAATGCCCTGCTTGCGTACAAAAAAAATACCTTATGTCTATTTTGTCGCTGCAGGGAATCGCTTATACACAGTTTATGTGAAGTTTGCATAGGGTTTTTATATACAGGTATAAACATGCTTGGCAATGCTGCGATCACTTAGTGTAGTTAACGCTTAGTTGTTGAATTACAGCATGACAAATACCTATCACGGGGACATGTGGACACAACAGACACTGACATGGAGCCTGAGATCTTATCGCAGCAGTCCCCGGCATTATTGTGTAGCCCTGAATGGCGGTATAAGGTTGGGTGCAACGAAAGACAAAAAGTCCCAATGCTACATCCAATGTAACAAACGATATAGTTACATAGTTATCTGTCACTCTTCTCATAAGTATGGGTCATTTAGTTCAATACTTTGGCCAAATCATTTGATGCCTGTAACCATGCCCAGGAATGGCCCTTTTTACAGGTCCTAACGCTATCTGTAAATGTTCTCTTTATCGCTCTTATGGAGGGAGAAATGTCTGAATAGGCGGGTCATTCACAGGTGCTTATCAAGACCGGCCATTTAAAAGGTGGGATGTGTGAGCTTAAAACCAGGGAGGAGGCGCCACTAACCTACAAACAATTGTTTCCAATCAACATTTTGGAGTTGAGCTTGCAGGGGTTGTGTGTGTGTATAAGGTTGGGCGTCCGGTGGAACTGACTTGCTCTATTCTCTACTCTGGGGACCTTATGGTTCTTGAGTAATGTACATTTTTATTTGTACAGTAGGAGAAATAAAAAAAAATAGGATGGCTGCCATCGTCATTCAATAGGAAGCTGAATGTCATGTCCCAATAACACCGCTGTTTGTACTGTATCGTCTACCTATTAACTCTCCTTTGGGACATTCCAACGTCAATTACCCTTTACTGTGCCATAAGGACATACCTGGTGCAACATGGGCCCTTGCAAGACAGACACCCTTATGACGCACTATGTTTGTCATGGTAGCTTGCTCATTTTCTAGGGGGGGGGGGGGATCGGGCTGATTCGATCCGTTTCAATCAAGCTGGCCGCTCCCTCGGAAGTGGAAACTCCATCACTTCTGTTTTCAGCTTCCAGGGCCTGGTTGCGTCATGTGATAACCTCTGGAGGGTCAGTATCTCTCTGTTGTCGTCACACCCCCAGCACTCTAAAGGTTAAATGGTTGCTACTATGCTGTAATGGCTAGTATAAGGCAACCCTGCCAGTACGGCACTGCAACAGATTAAAATAGCAGCAAGGGGCCTAATGCTACTTTAAGTTCATTTAGAACATTAAAAAAAAAGGGCTCTGTTAATTTCAAGTCTGTTCCTGAAACTTCCCCTCTGGCTGTAACCATGTATTTTGTATGTCTTTGTATCATGAGCTAATAAAGTCCAAAATTGTATAATTATTAGTAATTTATTTGCAATAACATTTTCACATGTTCCACCTGCTATAAATTACAAAAGGAAAAAGTTGAAATCTGTCAAATCAAGGGCTACAAAACCAGCCTCAGGGGAGATAACTAACCTTTTCTGCTTTTATTAAAACAATCATAAAATATTCTACACATAGAAGTTTACAATAGGTCAGCTGCCACATTACTGTGCAATCTGAATGAATAGATTTTCATGCAGTATTTAAAATTAATGTTTGCTTGATATGATTTAAAAGGAAATCAACTGGTAGTTGGGTAATCATGGAATTTCTTTTTTTATTTTTACTAATAGATGTAATTATATTTAAGCTTTAATGACATTTGTTTTTAAAAAGGGACCTGCATACATTGCTTAACCTGCTGGAACAAGAGGAAGTCTAATGGAATTCTCACAATGACCTTCAGGGGTGACCTTTGGTGGGATGGTAATAGGCAAGGTGACACGGGAGGCATTACCGGGATCATTCATTAAGCAAAACAAGGTAGAGATATAAATTGTAATTTATTGGACTTAAATCCGCATACACACCGTGCAACACAAAATACAGATGAAAAGACACACTTACTGGGGGTCTGGGGTCAAAAACCAGACTTTCCTAGGTGCAGGGCACACTATTGGGAGACTGTTACCCTGACCGGGTCTTAGCCCGGGATCTCCTGGAACTCAAATCGGCATGAAATTCCAGACGCCACCACTGCGTTCTTGTCTGCAGAACTTGGTCCCTCCTAACCGCGAGTCAGCCTAATTCTCCTGGAACTCAAATCAGCATGAAATCCCAGCCACGACCGCTACGTTTGTTTCTCAGAATTTGGGCGCAAAAGTCGGGACTTAGGGCTCGATGCAGTAAGCACCGAAAAAGCACTCCTGGCAGGGGTTCAATATCGGCATGATTTTGGCGTGTTGCCCTCACAGTATTAAGGAAGGGCCGAATCCCTGGCGAATCACTGCGAAAGCAACACGCCGAGTAGCCGGTGGCATGACAGTCTGTCTGCCCATAACTTGGCGATACGCCGTCCCCTGCCGAGATGTGTCTGCAGCAGAGAGAGATCCGCGACTCTCTCTGCGCAAACATTGGCAAAATAAAAATTATTTTAAATCAATTTTCAAGGTTTAGAGGGAAGGCTGGTGTTAGCAGCCAGTCTCTAAAAAAGAAGCACTCTAATGATGCACACCAAGGTTGATTTAAAACTTAACATTTATTATGTCTGCTATTAATACTTTAGAGCACATGTGAATAGATATTTTTTTTAGTTTTATTTAATTTTCCTTAAAACATTTGTGAGGAGATAAGTGAAGAACCTCTAGCAGTAAGCGCCGAAAAAGTGCAATCGCCAAGTGTTCCCTATCGGCATGATTTTGGCGATTTGCCCTCGCAGTATTCAGTAAGGATACTGGCACCCCAAACCAGGGCCTGTATCTCGAGAAGTAGGGGTATCCCCGAGGCCGAAAACAACTTTGTTCAGCTCAGGAGACACCTTGCTCTCACACACTATAAATAAAAATAAAATGTAAGCAGCTTCATTACCTTAGTGGATAACCGCTAAAAAATGGCGAAAAACGGCTTTTTGGTGCTTACTGCATAGAGCCCCTAGTGCCTAAGTTACAGCATAATTGGTATGTGGGTGTAATTCAATTACTGGTGGGTTGTAGCAATTCTAAAGAATAAGAGCTTGGTCCCGCTGCGTCTGGTGGCGTGTGCGGCCGCGTGCACGTGCGCCACCAGCCCCTTACCTGCAATCCGTTGGTCCCCGCTGCCTCCTCCCTCCGTGGCTCACTACGTGCTGTGACTCGTCAGCCGGCCAGCGCTACCAGAAGAAGGTGTTCTGGAGCATTGACGCGTCACGTGGTGCGCGTGTGAGCCAATGAGGAGGTGAGCAGGGAAGGAGCTCGTTGGGAGGCGGCCTGTTTTTTTTTTTTTTGCCGGCTCAGTTTCATTCAGGAGGAGGGAGCCTGGCCTCCGGGCTCCTGCACACCGGAGGAGGGGCGGGGGGTACGAACGGACGGACCCTCCGCTCAAACCACACCCCCCCCCCCGCTCCGGATCCCGCTCCCTACAGACCGCAGATAGCGGTCTGTGCCTCTCAGCGCGCTGCCTGCATGCAGTGCGGGCGCGCTGACTGAGGGAGCTGGGCCTTAGCCTAAGGCTTATTGGCATGTAGATAGATACGTGGTATTATCATTAGAGTGTGTGAGTAGATGTCCTTGCATATGTGTGACACACTGTGTCCTATTGCAAAATTATACCATACTTTTGCTACAAATACACCCTGCATTGGCTACAGTAAACTGACACAATGTTACTATACACGTAATGCACTATTAAACCGATCTTAGGTAAACACTCTTACACTCCATAGTGCCAATAGCACACCAAAACAGCCTTGCTTGCTAAATACTGTGTCCTATTACACTATCATACCATGCCTCTGAGCCAGAGATATAAGCTGAAATAACAGACTTATGCACAGTAACCTACAATGGCTATAATAGCTGGCACAATTGATACAAGCAAGCAATGCACTGCTACAAATCAAATGTAAATCTTGCATACAGCGGTGCTAGTAAAACGCAGATACAACCTTGCTGGAACACACGGCATACAGCTTACAGATCCTCCTTCTGTACGCCCAACCGGTTTCCGTCCCACCTGGAGCTACATCAGGGGCGAGTCATAGAGAGCGGTATATTCTCCTCTGGTGGTTTTTATTTTAAATCAATTTTTATTCATAGTGTAGATGTGCAGGGGGTCTCCGGAGCTGAACCGCATTGGTTTCAGGTCCGTGGACCCCCTGCTTCCCAAGATACAGGCCCCTTTAAGAGGTGCCAGTATCCATACATTGGTACCGGTATCCTATATTGTTTGGAATATTTTATTGTTAACATTGATTGGCAGAGTGTACATGGTGCACAGATTTTATGCATCATGTATACAATGTAAATTCAATGTTTTGATTGGCATCTGATGCTTTTGATTGGAAGATGAGAATAATTTTATTAGGAAATAGGATTTTGTTTTACTGTGGCTGATATGGAGAAGTTGTATTTTTATTTGTGCATGTTTTTGTTAACCCTTTAACATTTCTTAGTATATTGGTTCATCATGTGTATATATATATATATATATATATATATACAGTTAGGTCCGGAAATAATTGGACACTGATACAAGTTTTGTTATTTCCTGCGTACCAAAATACATCCAAGTTACAGTTAAATAATTAATATGGGCTTAAAATGCAGTCTATCAGCTTTAATTTGAGGGTATTCAAATCCAAATTGGAGAAAGGGTTTAGGAATTACATCTCTTTAATATGTAGCCCCCCCTTTTTCAAGGGACCAAAAGTAATTGGACAATTGACTCAAAAGCTGTTTCATGGACAGGTGTGGGCTATTCCTTTGTCATTTCATCATCAATTAAGCAGGTAAAGGGTCTCTCAATGCAAGTGAAACAGGGCAGCCTTAGGCTGCAAAAAAAAAAGAAAATTCATCAGAGAGATAGCAGGAATATTTGGAGTGGCCAAATCAACAGTTTGGTACATTCTGAGAAAAAAAAGAACGTACTGGTGAGCTCTGCAAAACAAAAAGGCCTGGACGTCCACGGAAGACAACAGTGGTGGATGATCGTAGGATCCTTTCCATGGCAAAGAAAAACCCCTTCACAACATCCAGCCAAGTGAAGAACACTCTCTAGTAGGTAGGCATATCATTATCCAAGTTTACCATAAAGAGAAGACTTCACGAGAGCAAATACAGAGGATTCACCACAAGGTGCAAACCATTCATAAGCCTCAAGAATAGAAAGTGTGTTAGAGGAGGTACCCGGGCGCTATCTCTGTAGAGCTAGGTCAGATAAGCTGAAATATAAAAAAGCGGAGTATGATACTGCCTGAGTGTGATTTTCAAGTGATGTCCTCCTGTGACTCGGAACCCCAGCAGGATCTATCCAGGACCCTTGTAAGCAATGAATACAGAAAGGATGGGGGAGCACAGTTGTGGGAAACAGGCAGTGGCTGAAACGCGTCAAGAGGATCCGCTTGCACATTCTGTGTGAATAAAGCTATTTTTTGAGTCACCTATCAGCCTTCTCCATTATTGCGGCGTCTTCACCCCCCTCGGGAGGATTTGCTTACTGCTGCTTTCTACCGCCTGCACGCCGAGCTGCGCATCTCTCTCTCCTGCGACCAGGACCCGGATATCTCTCAAGGGCCGCCGGTCAGGTGACCGCCCACCGCGTCAGCGGATGCAGGGTTGGCGGTGAAGATTCATCGTGAAGCTAGGAAGTGGGGGGGTCACGCTATACCCCCACATCCACACAGCTCCAGAAAAAGGTCCATCTAAAGGAGAAGCTACATCACAGGAGGACATTACGGGCATGGAACCAGCTACCCCTGAATCAGATAAGTAAATCTTTTTATCCCAACTACATGGTGCTCTTAGGGAGCCTGTTGCTGGAAAAGATTGTTCACACAATTTATTGTCTCTATGCTTGGGGTCTACCATAGCCTAAGTTCCAGTTACACCACTGTGCAGCATTGCCTTATTTCTGAGCGCCTGGTGGGTCAATCGTCAGATTTACCTGGTTACATAATATATGGTAATGAGTATAAAGTTTAAATACTTGAATAATAATAGTAACGTTGGTATGCAGGCTTACGACGCTTTGGCCAAAGGGTTTAACTAAAAAAACAAGTAATTACATTATTATTCAAGTATTTAAACTTCCCCTCATACAGAGGTAACAGGAAGGGTTCACAGTTCACAGTTTTAGTGTTAGGACCTGCATTTTTGGTTTACCTTGACGTTGGTATGCAGGCTTACGACGCTTTCTTCTGTTGTACGTATACATTTGCCACGCTCAGTAGCAACCCTTCCTGTTACCTCTGTATGAGGTGAAGGAACTGCAGTGAGTCCTGTCCATTTCAGTAAGTTGCCAGAACCTCCCAAGTTAAAAAGGTGGGGAGGGGCGAGCTCTGGGGGGAGGTGCCACCAAACCTCCATAGACTGTTACCAGTCAGAAATTGATTAACACACATTCCCAGATAGCTCAAACTCCTACATCCACCACATCATGAATATATATTTATGCTAAAATGAGTGCTACTGAGCGTGGCAAATGTATACGTACAACAGAAGTTACGGGTGCCCAATGCTACATCATCAAATTGACAAAACATATATGGTAATGAGTATAAAGTTTAAATACTTGAATAATAATAGTAACATTGGTATGCAGGCTTACGACACTTTGGCCAAAGGGTTTAACTAAAAAAACAAGTAATTACTATTATTATTCAAGTATTTAAACTTTATACTCATTACCATATATGTTTTGTCAATTTGATGTACAATTGATACAAGCAAGCAATGCACTGCTTCAAATAAAATGTAAATCTTGCACACAGCGGTGCTAGTAAAACGCTGATACAACCTTGCTGGAACACACGGCATACAGCTTACAGATCCTCCTCCTGAATTGATGTGATTACGTCATACGCCCAACCGGTTTCCCTCCCACCTGGAGCTTCGTCAGGGGCTCAGAGGCATGGTATGATAGTGTAATAGGACACAGTATTTAGCAAGCAAGGCTGTTTTGGTGTGCTATTGGCACTATGATGTGTAAGAGTGTTTACCTAAGTTTGGTTTAAAGCTGCAGTTCAGTCAATATCCTGCATGTGTGTTTTTTTTAATAAACCAGTTCTGTAGTAAGAAAAATACTTTTAGCATTTTCTGTTTTTAAAAAAACAACTTTGAAAGACCAATTTTCTTGTATTCTATTTTAACAAGCATTTGCTAAGGCACTGCCCCTTCATGTCCTGTCACAAGCCCTGGCAAAACCCTTTGTCAGCCCTGCCCTCCCTCTTGCACATGTCAGTGCAGGAGTGCTCATGAATATTCATGAGCTTCCACTGACTGACAGAAGCAGATGAAAAACATATGCCATATCTAAAGATGTCGCCAAATTTCGCCGATCAATACATGGAGAACGAATTGACTGGCTGTAGAGGGAGAGGCCACAGGTCACCCATTAAGAAGGGGAGGTGTAGAGGGAGAGAGGGGGTGGCCCGGTATTAAAGGCGTTACACCCCATTTGGCCATCCCCTGACCTCACCAGGGAGACAAGGGGTTAACTGGGCTGAGGCCCAGAACTGTGATTTAACCCTTGTTATGACATGTAAATGTGTATTCCCCTGTTCCCCTGTTTTATTGTAACATCTGGTTTAATCAGTGTCTGCATCATACACACACTAGGATCCATCCGGGAGCATAAGGGTTAATAGTTGTTTAGTGATTATAGCCCTTTGTGTAATTTTCCCGCTTTTTCAGGCACCATTTTGCAGGCTCCCATAGGCCGCCATTGAGGCTCCATGTGTTTCAATGGCGAATCTTGCTGTTGGGTCCTGTTTCCTGAGAAGACCAGCAGATGGCGTCCGAGAGGAAGAGCGGCGGTTTCCCATTGTAAGTCAATGGGCCCATTGACTTCAATTGAGAATCCTCGAAAGAGCTTTCCAGGAACGAGTTGGCTGCCGTCCAAACCGCTTAACCGCAAAGCGGATACATTTTCAATAGGAGAGCTTTGATCACTTAACAAGTCAAGTTCAACGACAAGTGGCGTGGGAATAAACAGTTCTAGAGCACCTAGAAATAAAATTCTTTCTGCTCCTAGTTCCTAGACCTCCCCCCACTCGACCACAACCGGGTCCCCGTATACTGGACCCCCGACAAGGGTCGAACCGAGAAGAGCGGGTCGCGCCATAGGTTCCAATGGCGGCGGCAGAAAGGCTCAGGAAAACAGCTAACTGTCAAAAGCTGAAATTTGGTAATCCATAGCTCCGGTTCCGGAGGGTCCAGAGGATCAGGGTTTGGGGTATCTGTAGTCACTGCTCCGGCATCGCTGCAGAACCATCCTTGACCCTCTTGGACCAACCCGACGGAGTATGGACCCCCTTGAAAGTTCGGGACTTTTCCCATAGACTCCAATGGCGGCCAATCTCCATTGACCGGCTACGGCAGAAAGCCCCCATTGACTTCAACGGCGGCATCGCCCATTGAAAGTCTATGGCGGCGGATTCCCATAGCCGCCAACGGCGGCGGTTTGCCATTGAAAGTCTATGGCGGCGGAGCCCGTTGTTTTCAATGGGAATTTAGTGAAAAACCGTGATTTAATTTACAGCGGAGTTTTTTGTATTAAAATGAGAAACGGTTTTAAGTGTATTTGTGTATCTCCGGTTCCGAAGGTCGTAGCAAGTCGCAAATTGGACCATAGGGTGTCCCAGTTCTGGCATTGAGAACTGGGAAGTTTGGACCTGCTGGACCCAACGGAACCGGATATTTTAATATGTTTATGTTATATCTTTCATACTGTGTTCCAAGGTATGGGTAAAGCCCAGAGGAAATTCCTTTGCATACTAGGGTAGCATATGGCCAGAAAGGCGACCCAATGTCTAGGACTTAAGTATGGTTCAAAGGATTTTGTCACCTCCACTGTTTGCATGAGAGCAGAGATTACTCAAACCAGAGCAGTCTTCAAGTGTTCCATTTCACACCTCACAACAAAGAATATCCTGCCAGGAATCCAATCTGGTAGACTAGCTGGCATTCCTGATGCAGAGGAGGGGTTACAGAAATGAGACCCCAGAGCTCTACTGCGCATGTACCAACTAGCAGGGGGGTATGTGTCAAAATGTGTTCCCACGTTAATGAGTGGCTAGAGTTAATTGAAGACCAATCACCTGTACTTAATGCTAAGGATAGGGCACAAAAGGTTTATAAACTGTTGTCCACCCTTTATCCTTTGTCTTCTGATATCATCTGAATTGTGACCTGATTGCGAGAGAATTGCTATGCTTCATATTTCTCATCCCCCATCCCCAAAGTAAGTGTACTTCTTGTCTGTTACTGTATTATTTCGTGTGTTCACCTATCCAAAGGAATAAATATACTTTATTATATCTAAGCCTCGTTCAGTTCAAACCCAGTGATTTGTGTAACCTTAATACCTGTGACAGGCTATCGTCACAGGCTATTAAGTTAACTGGTGGCAGCGGCAGGATTGAACTGGACCTGGATTACAGTATTCTGCGGGGTACTGTGATCTAGTGGGTACTTGATGGTAATTGCAAGTTCCTGAGACTAAAGATATTGAACACACGGTAGTGCAACAAGTAACGCAAGTTGTCACACCACCTCACGACCCAGAACCATGAGTGAAGCGGAGAGCATCTACTACCTGAGGACTAGAACTCAGCTAAGAGACAAGTGCCATGACTATGGACTGGAATATGAGGACCAGGAGGTCGAAGACATGGTTGTCGCAATCACGGCATATGAAGCCGAACGGGCAGAGTCTCAGGATACGGCTCAGCTTGCCCTTGTACAGCCACCCGGAGATCAGGGACTGAACCCAGTGCCGGAGCAGCAGAATCCCGGGGAGGGGACAAGTGCATCTCCCGGGACAAGTGCAACAGGAGGGGCACTGATGGCTGCGGCCACCAGTCCGTTTACCCTCGAAATGTTGGTACTGATTACCAAGTGGGGAGACCGAGGGACAGCGGAGGAGCGACTAAAGTTTCTCTCTATGGCAGTGAACAGACCCGCTTATTGCCCCCCAGTCCAACCCCGCAAAGATGAACTCCAACTGGACAAGCACAGTCTCACCAAGTACGTGGAAGGCACTGATCGGATACACATGTTTTTAAGGAACTTTGAAACGCAGTGCCGGCGGTACAAGGTGCTTCCCGAGCATAGGGTTGCATGCCTGGACCCGCTACTCTCCGGCTTGGCTAAACAGAGATTTATGGCGCTTACAGAGAAGTATGCTGATGACTATGACCACCTGAAATAACTTTTGCTATTTCAGCATGGTTTTACCCCTGAAGCTTACCGGGGTAAATTCCGGCTGGAGGAGAGGCAGCCTCAGGAGACCTACATCACCTATGTGACCCGCATGGCTTTGTAATGGCTACACTGGGTGGAGGGCTCTGAGGCCAGGACTTACCAACGCCTGCTGGACCTCATCTTTCAAGAGCAGCTCATGCAGCAGTGCCCGCCGGCGGTGAGAGCTTGGGTGTATGACAAAAAACCCAAGACCTACACAGAGGCGGCGAGGATGGCAGATGACTATGTGGTCAGCCGGTCCCAGATGACCGCCAAGGCAGCAGCCAAAGTGGCAGCGGCGGCACCGGTGCCGGCCAAGAAGTCTGTTACTACCCCCCCAGTGGACCCAAAACCGCCCGCGGGCAGCAGTTCACAGAAGGCGGGAGAGCTCCGGCATGAGCGCCGGTGCTACAACAGTAATAGCACTGGTCACCTCAGACCAGATTGCCCGGAACCCCTGCGTTCCAATGGCCCCATCGGGGGCAACGCACCCCAGCTGCGAAGCCGGTAGCCCGCATGCGGGTGGCTTCCACCAAAGAACCAGGACCGGTCATGGAAACAACTCCCAGCGAGACGTCCCATGTCACCCTGTAACAGGGTCTTATCCCTGTTAAGAATCTTGCCTCTAATCTAGCAGTGTGCTGGTTAATTGCACACCTGCAATCAACACCACCTGGCTGACTAGAGCTCCCTCAGAGCTCTGTGAAATAGTGTCATGTGAGACACAGGAAGAGGATTTTCCTGAGCTGACATTTGGAACTGACACAGGAAAGCAGAGAAGCCTGCACACAGACTGTCTTGAGCACAAAGGGGTGCTGAGATCAAGACACCCAGAGACTTATATTCCTGGACACAGGGGACCCAGGAACCTACCAGAGACTGACATGAAGGGCCACCTGCTTTAAGGTATCTATTGGGACTTTGGGAAATAGGGTGGTAATGGGAGTATCCCTCCAGCCCTGGAGAAAGGGACTGGGGAAATAAGTTAGCCCTTAAACAGGGACAGGCGTTTGTTGTTTTCATATGTTTTGCTGTGTTAAAAGGGACAGGCGCAATAAAGCCTTATTTTAATTTCACCTTAAAAACGGTCTCCATTGCATACCTCTGCACACATCTCTTACACACCCCTACCCCGGTTTCATCAGTGCCTACAGCCAGGAGCGGAGGACATCTCGGCGCAGACCTGCAGCAGACGGACGGCCGGAGCAAACATCTCACCCCGGTCACAGTCGGTGACCGGAAAGCAGTCGGCTTGCTGGATTCAGGAGCTGCAGTGACCCTGGTCCGACCTGATATGGTCCGGCCAGAGGAATTGCTCCCAGGCCCTGGGATGCAGATCACTGTGGCCGACGGAGAGCCACGTTTCCTGCAGGTGGCCCGCATCTTTTTGGATTGGGGGGTGGGCAAGGGTGTGCGGGAGGTGGGGGTTTTACCCGGTTTGGATGCTGAATTCTTTTGGGCAACGACCTGGGACCGATGACCTGCACCTACGACTGTGTGCCCCAGCCCGCTGCAGTGGCGGCGGTTTCCGGAGCCAAACAGCGGCAATGCCGGCGGCGGCCGCTCCAGTCCCCCAGCCTTTGGGACCAACGTTAGCGGAGGGCGCAGAGGAGCCCGGGGAGGTAAGCCAGGATCAGTTGCAACCACAGGCTGACTTACTGTTTCCTCTCACCCTTTCCCCTGCCCCTGACAATGACATGACTGGGGGGTAGCCAGACTTAGGAGCCCAGTTTAGGGAGGCAGTGAAGGCGGACCCTACCCTGGCCAGCGTGAGACTTCGGGCGTCCGAATCTCAGGCAGGGGAGGGCACTGAGCGCTGCCTATGGCATAAGGGACTCCTATACAGAGAAGAAGGGAACCCGGGTATAGAGGAGGGATTGACCGGTAAGCGACAGCTAGTAGTGCCCCAGGGGTACCGACAGCAATTGTTACGGGTAGCTCACTCTATTCCGTTAGCGGGACATCAGGGGGTCACCAGGATGCGAGCCCGGTTATTGCAGCATTACTACTGGCCGGGGGCATCCCGAGATGCGAGCAATTTCTGCCGCTCTTGTGATGCCTGCCAGCGAGTAGGTAAGGCGGGCGACCGTGTGAAGGCACCTCTGAGACCCCTACCGATAATAGGGGAACGCATCCAGAAGGTAGCGATGGACCTTATAGGACCCCTCATGATTCCTAGCAGGTCAGGGAAGCGCTACATCCTCACGGTGGTGGATTTTGCCACCCGGTACCCTGAAGCGGTAGCGCTTGGCACCATAAGTGCCAAGATAGTGGCAGCAGCTTTGCTGAACATTTTCTCTAGGGTAGATTTCCCTAGTGAGATCCTAACCGATCAGGGGTCGCAGTTCATGAGTGAACTGTTACATTGTCTCTGGGATGCCTGCGGTGTACAGCACCGGCGCACTACCCCTTACCATCCCCAGACAAACGGATTATGTGAGAGGTTTAACGGTACCCTGAAGCAGATGCTTCGGACCTTTATAGAGGCGTAGGGGAAAGACTGGGAGATTCACCTGCAGCACTTGCTGTTTGCATACCGAGAGGTACCGCAAGAATCTACAGGC
>WSYH01009868.1:0-24722 GCA_036426205.1 Ascaphus truei | reverse complement strand
TACATTAAACTAAAGTGTGCAATGTAAACAAAGAGCATAATTGATTTATCTAATTTACAGTAATTAGGAACATGAAACATAAAAACAGTGCACGTCCTAATCCTTCATACTACAGAGGCGTCACCCTCAGAGGCCCAAAATTAGTACAATATTGTAATGGAAAGTACTTTATTGACTTCCATCAGAAAGAGTTTATTATTATTCTGGGTCCCCCCCCCCAAAAAAAACCAAAAACAAATAGCGGTATACTGTACACTTTTTCACATCAGTATTTCTCCAAAGCAGAATAGAAATACTGTAGGAATTCTGTATTTCACAGTAGTGTATACAGCCAATAGAACAAAGGCAAATTAAACACTGCTTGTAAAAAAACATGTTTGAGGTTTTTTTGTGGGACTGGTGCTTCAAGGTGCACTAAGGCTTAGTACTTTTAATAAATCTAGGCTCAGATGGAGGCTGCATAGAACTTGTATTTATGGACACTTTACCTTTGTAAGCCTCATGTAATCAGCTTCTACTTCTTTTAATAAATGTATATAATCCACAGTATGTAAACTTTTAGCTGTCTAAATTGTTAGTTAGGATTGTAGAGCTGTATAAATACTGGGAGGTGTTAGAATATTGAACATGTAAAGCTAACACAGTGCATTGGTTTGTATACAGTCCCATGTAGTACTAGCAGGAGATGAATACAGTTCCACATAATCTTGCTAATCTAAATACAGCATATCTGCAGTTTTTCTGTATAATGTATAGAAAAAAATGAAAAAGTGTTTAATCGGTTTAAAAGAATATTGCCAAGGTGAAGGAAATGAGAGGCGACCTGTTTATGTTACTTTGTACCCCTGTGGTTTAAATTAATCGAATTGTACTAACATTTGTGATAATCTGACTGCTGTTTTATATAATCTGTTTGATATTTTTGGACTGCTCCATTTGCATGAACTTGGGCTTTGTTATCAATTTAGTGAACAATGCACAGGGTCGTGATTCAACTATTAATTGTATGTTGAAATTAATATAATGCTTATACTCTCAAACCATCATAAAAGGAAAGTAGTTTTTTTTCTTTCTTTTTGTTTTTCAAGAGCTCTCAGAAAAGATTCTCTTTGAGAATATTAGTAAGTGCTGAGACTTTTTTTTTCTATAATGAGAGAAGCTGTTAGAAAGCACCTGGGGGATCTCAAAATAAATACTGTCTTGGGCTCTAAGGGATGCTTCCCAGGATTTCCAAACAACTAAAACCGCTATTTTTGATTTTTAAGAAATTGGATGACTTGGCAGTGTTCCAGAATATTGAATACAAATATTTAAAAGGAAGAGTTATACCATGGAAACATAGATGTGTATGTTGTTTGCATCCTTGTTTCTAAGATTGGTTATCATTACAAGGGGGCAAGGACTTACATTGAGGACCCCAGTCAGAACAGAACTCTCCTTATAGAACAAATGTTGGATTTATGTATACCCTTTCGCTGAAGAAATACATCACAAGGTAGTTAGGGGGCGAGGTGGAACCTGAGTGAGCCCACATAGTTAACCCTTTAAGGCAATTAACCCCTTCTAGAAACCAGTAATCATCCAAGAGGGTTCTACACAGCAGTGAAAGGTTGTTATCAAGACCTAGGATAATGACTTAACAAAAAAAATTAAGATTACACAGACTATCGGGGCTATGCACTAAGCTCCGAGCTTTCGCGCTGGGCTGAAAAAAATTAGCACGTCCGATAAAAAATGAAGCCGGCGGCGCTATTCACTAAGGCCCTCAGCCTATTTCCTATCGGACGTGCCCAAAACTGGCTTATAGTGCGTGCGGCTTTTTTCCCTCTGCTATCGCACTTAAAGTTCACGTACGCTACCTGATAGGAAAAAAAGCCGTACGTTACATTTGCATGGAGATTTGCTATCTCCATGCAAGGCTATTACTGGCGATCGTACACTAAATAAATACATTTTATTTATAGTGTACATGAGCAGGGGGTCTCCGGAGTTGAACCGCATTGGTTTCAGGTCCGAGGACCCCCTACTTCAGGAGATAAAGGCCCCATTATGGGGTGCCGGTATCCCCTGCAGTTTAAAGCTCCCGCGTCACGTGACAGGGTTATTTACATTCTGCAGGGGATACCGGCACCCCATAAAGGGGCCTGTATACCCCCCCCCCTTTGTCTGCCTGTTTAATTACTAAACTATTATCATTCTTGAGGTCATCAATAGCTTTTAATTCCCATTGAAATAAGTTACTCTTAATATTTTTCACATAAAATTCCTGTTCGCACATTAACTTAAAATCTCTATATACCAAGGCAAAAAAGGTATCTAAAAATGTTCCCTTGGATTGCACGGGATTAAAAACAGAGTTAGGTCTAAAACCTGTATGTTTAATTTCAGCTTCTACTTGTTCTATAATGGCACTTCCTAGTGAACAATCATGAATGGTGATATCTTTCAAATTTAATAAAGAATTATCTAAGTCGTGACAGGTTAAATTTATAATGTCATTATCTATATTATCATCTCCATTGATATTATTAAAATTCTTTAATTTAAGGTAATGTCGTTTAAGAGTCATTTTCCTAATAAATTTTTTGAGATCGATAAAAAGATCAAACAATTTAGGTTTGCTCGATGGGGCAAAAGACAGCCCTTTATTTAGAACCTGCATATGTTCGTTATTGAGAACTCTAGAGGACAGATTGAATATACCCACTTCTCTTAGTGTCTCCTTTGGGGGGAACCAAATTTGTCCCTTCCTTTGTCTCTTGATCCCCCATCTCTTACCTCTTCTAGTAATTCGTGGGGCCCCTTTGTTTTTCTTGGGTGAAAGAACTCTATCTTCCTTAGGTCTTTTTCTATCCTTTCCTTCTCTTTTTCTTGGCCCGTATGTCGGGTTCGTGACCTTGTTGTTCTCCCTAAAAAATGTTCCTTTGGAGTAGAGGCCTTCTGTACATTAGAAATAGTAGCATTAGTTATAGGGACATGTGTTTTTGGTCTAGCTCCTAATCTTAAACTATTACTATTTGTAGTTTCCCTTCTAGGTAGTGGAGTCTCAGAATTTCTGATAGGAGAAAACCTATGGCTTAGTGGGATATCTAGTGCAATAGTTTCAGAGTTTCTCACCTCTCTGGATATATGTACATTATCTATCCTTGTTGATAATCTGGTATTAAAATCCTGTATAATACCCCCAGTATTGAAATGAGTATTATTTGGTAATATACTATTCCCATTTTCATTTAAATTAGGCTTAGGTGGATTCCTTTCTAGATTTATTTTATTGGATTTTTTGTTGTTAGTTTTAGTTTTCTCTTTTGACCAATTGCGTTGTTTATTATCTAGATAATCTTGCTTATCCCTTAGGAATTTGTCACGTTTATTAATTTTTGTGTTAACCTCAAATTGTTTGATACGGTGATTCAATATGTCACTAAAATTGATATAATTTTTATCTGATTCAAATTTGGCCATATTTTTAAAAGATTTCTGTATTTCAATTTCTAGGTTCTTACATTGTTTATCTCGATATGATATTAACAATTTCATGAGGGCCATGGAACTTTTATCTAAAATTTCATTCCACGTCTCTGTAAAAACTTTATCCTCAAATGTAGGGCTTTTATTAATTCGAAGCCCTCGGGGAATTCTATTATTAATTAGATACTCGTTTAGACTGGTTTTATCCCAGAATGAAAAAGTCTGTCACTCAGAGAGCTGAAATCCCTGCTTCTGAGCATAGATCCCTTTTCGTGGAATCTGTAGTCGTTTCTGTTGTCCCAGACACTCTTTCCCAAATACCCACTTCAGAGACCGGCACAGTTGTGGTTTCCCCCCTTGTACTGTCTGTGTTCTCCTCTTCTCCAATCCTAGGGTTAAAAGCGAACAGTACATATTATGCCCCTTTCCAAGTGACCCCTTCTGAGATCAGCGCATCTGCTGTTGCTCCCTTAGTACAATTACAGTTAGGGCCCTCCTTTTTGAAGGATCAGGTTTTCAAATTTAAAACTCCCTTTTCCCCTAATTTTGTAAACCTGCAGTCCCTTCTCACTGTAGTTAAAAGTTCTCCAGCAGCCGCTGAGTTAAGTTCTGCCGCTGTTAAAACTTCTGTTGTAGAAGCAACCTTCCCTAGTTCACTTCCGTTTGTCCTATCGGTTATCCCTGTCCTTGACTCTAAGTCTGTCTCCTTGGGACCGGTGACAGCTATTAGCCTCCCTTCTACGGTCCCTCAGGCTTTCACTTCAGAGATCAGCTTATCTGCCCCTGATCCCTTACTACGCTCTGAGTCTCCCCTTGTGGCTTCTAGGGTTGCCCCAGCACTCCCTGTGTTAACCCTTGGCTTCTCTCTGACTCCTAAGGTAGAGCCTGACTGCCTGCTCTCCACCTCTGCGGTAGTCTCTGAGATGCCTATCACCTTTTCTAAGATTCCTGTTTTGCAAGGTATTTCTCCCATTAAGTCTGTGATACCTGCAATTCCTTTAATTGGTTCTAAGACCCCTATCACTGAGTCTCCTATGGAGTCTGATGCCCTCACTAGGGATTCTCAGGGACACAATTCAGAAACAAGCACAATGTTCTCTGATCTTATTACAGTAGCTAGTTCAGTTCCTGCTGGTTCTCAATCACCAACTTCAGGGACAAGCAAGATGCCCCTTGTTTCTATTGGAAAGTCTACCCCAGTTTCTTTCACGGATCATGCCACAGCCTCCAGGATGATTAAAGATGACTTTAAGTCTGGGATGCCTACTCCTTTAATAATACTGTTTCACGCTGATTCGCCCACAGTATTCGGGGTATCCACTACTGACTGTATGTCTACTACCACGAACTCAGGGGTATCGCATTTGGAACTTTCAGTAATACCTGCTGTGTCCCTTTTTTCAAAAAACCCCGCCTTTAAGATGGACTTGTATTTCTCTGTGTCTCCCACAACACTTGGGGTACTTACTATTGACTGTCCTGTCGCAATACTAGGGTTACCTCTCAGGAAGGTGCCTGGAGCTACTGATGTTAAGAACCCTATGTTTAAAACGGTAATATTTCGCATTGCTTCTCCCACAGTATCATGCGAGACTTGGGTACCTGGGACCTCCACTCCTAAGCCAAGCTCTATTTCTTTGTTTTCCTTCTCTGTGTTGGAGGTATCCAGCATTAACCCCAAGACTTCTATTCCTAAGCCTGTTGCACCGTTTACCCGGCTTTCTGCTTTCTCAGATAAGATCTGTTTTCTCACCTTTCAAACAGAGTCTTTACTCGCAGGTTTCTGTGCGGTGTCTGAAGTGCCCTTTCTGGATTGCATGTCTTCATTCTCTAGGTCGAAGACACTCATGCTGGACCTCGTTGCTTTGCCTGAGGCGTCCATCCCTGTTCTTGATGGCCCCACTATGGGTTTGGACGTGCTGTCCCCTACTTTCTCCGTGATGCTTACTACGCCCTTCGCCAAGACCATAAATTTGGATTTGATTCCCCCCAAATTTCAGAGGCCAAAGGAGGCGGATCCTGCAACTGCATGTACCACAACCAACAATAACGTAAACACTACTACCAGCTCTCTCGAATTGCTTGGGATTACAAGCCTGGTTCGTATCAAGACTACTGCTCCAATATCTTGCAGTGAACCCGCCCGCCCTATACCCTCGCTAACCACCACCCTGAATTCCTTGGGAGCTAAAGACTCTCGCAACTTCTTACATGCTGATTCCACCAAGGCCATTGTCTGCCCCGAATTCCCCAATGTCATTTTTGTCCGACAATCAGTGTCCTGTGTCCCGTATTCTTGGATTATTACAATGCACCGGACACCTGGCTGCTGCCCTTCTGATGTCCCTATTCCGGAGTCCCCTGGTCCCATTGCCCATGTACCAAAAACCGCAGTGCCACCATTGTCCTTTGCGGCACTCGCCAATGTACACCTGGATTTTGGACCTAAATCTCGCCTGAGACACTTCAGGAACAACTCGATGTCTCCCAGACCTATGAATGGTCCTGTCCACCCAGGCTTCTCACCCAGTGTTGGGGGTACTGTAAGGAATCCTACAAACCATAGGCTTTCAACGCCACTTCTCGCCTAAGGAGGTTTAGAAACAACTCCATGTCCCCCAAATCTGTGATGGACCCTGTTCGTCCAGAGGTCTCACCTGAAGGGGGGGTACTGTAAGGAATCCACTCCTGGCTTTGATTATAGCTTTTGCAGACTTCTGAAGTTGCAAAAGCTTCCTCTGGCAATCAATGGCACATGTGCTGCTTCTCATTGCAGCTTCTGCCCTGTGCTCCATCATTGGAGGAATACTCACACACCCTCCTCCTGTGTGTGAGTGTCAGGATCTCCGCCCTTTATATCCTGGGCTTTGGCACTGAAACAGTGCCGAGCATAAATTCCTACCCTGGACGTTACTGTCTCTGCCACAAGCCACCCTGGCTTGTATCTTGGTGTACTAACCTTTCTGGTTCTTGTCCCTATTTCCTGAGGTCGCCTGCTAGTTCCATGCGGGTGCCCATTCCTGATTTCTCTGCTGAAGCATTGTTTCCTGAGGCCGCCTGCTAGTTCCATGCGGGGGCCCATTCCTGACTTCTGTGCTGAAGCGTTGGTTTCCCGACGCTGCCCTGTGGTGTACTTTGGCCAGCCTGCTGTCTACCCCTGCTGAGACCGGCGTCATGGGCCGAGGCCGCTCCTCACGAAGAGGCCACTCCCGCACTCATGCTCCTAAGCTGAAGCGGGGAACTCCTGACTACCTCTTGCCGAACTCCTGCTTGAATAACGACGATACTGCCTTCTCCACTCCTGAACCTGCTACGTACGACTACGAACTGCACACTCCAGATCAGTCTGCGCGGACTAAGGTCGGTGATTATATAACCCCACCTCAGCCCCGCGGTCCGGTCCCGGTTTGTGGCGAGCACAATCGTAACAGGATGGAAGGGAAGAAAACATAATTATGCACCTTTATTAAGCATTAGTAAGACCACACTTTGAATATGGAGTACAATTTTTGGCCACTACTCCTTAGAAAAGACATTATGGAACTAGAAAGAGTGCAGAGAAGAGCCACTAAATTAATAAAGGGGATGGACAATCTATCTTATGAGGAGAGGCTAGCTAAATTAGAGTTATTTACATAAGAAAAGAGGTGTCTAAGAGGGAATATGATCGGGACAGTACAATGAGCTTTTAAAAGAACTATTCATCCCAAGGGCAGTACAACGAACTTGGGGCCATCCCTTAAGGTTTGAAGAAAGGAGATTTCACCAGCAACAAAGGAAAGGGTTATTTACAGTGAGGGCAGTTAATATGTGGAATGTATTACCCATGGAGACTGTGATGGCAGATACAATAGATTTGTTCAAAAAAAGGTTGGACTAAATTTAGCATAGGTTGAACTTGATGGACGCATGTCTTTTTTCAACCTCATCTACTATGTAACGATGTAACTATGTAACAACAAGAAACAAAGAAGTCCAGAGCAACATCCTACTGTATGTGACAAAAATACACAGGGAAAAACCTATATATTTTGAAAAAGGGTCATTAAGTTAACCCTTTGGCCAAAGCGTATAAGTGTGCGATCCACTTCAAGGCATGACCAATTCGCAGGTCCTAATACAAACTGATTAAAGTTCTTATTTACCTCTATAATTAGAGGAAGAATGGTCCTGGCATTGAACCTGTTACAACCAGAACTAGAAATAAAATACATACAATGAAAGTGACAAAGTCAGGAGACAAATAGTCTTTCTATCTCTCACTGCTTGTTTATTTTTAACAGTAACTTGATGGCCTTCTCTTCTCAGGAACTATGTCTGCTGGATTGGAAGCTGTGAGTGAAAGGATAATGCTACAGGTTACAATGCAAAAAGAACCCTCCTCTGGGCAATGAACAAATTAAGGCCTCGGTCCCGCTGCGCTCGTTGGCGCGGGCGGCCATGTCGCGAGTTCCCCATCAGCAAGGGAATCCTCGCGAGCCGGTCCCGGTCCCCCCTGGCGGCACAGCTGACTACACGCTGTGGCGCGTCAGCCGCTAGGAGACACAAGAGAATGGTGTTTCCTAGCGTTGACGCGTCACGTGGTGTGGCTGTGAGCCAATGGGGAGGGGAGGCTTCGGGAGGAGGAGAGGCTTCGGGGAGCGGGGAGGAGTGTGGAGTGAAAGCAGGTGAGTGCCTGTCTGTGTGTGTGTCTGAGTGCGTGCGTGCCTGTCTGTGTGTGTGTGTGTATGTGTGTGCCTGAGTGTGTGAGTGCCTGCCTCTGTCTGTGTGTGTGTGTATGAGTGCGTGAGTGCCTGCCTGTGTGTGCGCGTGTGTGTGTGTATGAATGAGTGCCTGCGTGTGTGTGTGTTTAATACTTACCCTCAGCAGCTCCAGCTCCAGCCCGAGTCCGTGGAGGGAGGGGGGGGGGGGAGAGTAGCGGGTCCCTCCGCTCAAGCCACGCCCCCCCTCCCTGTCAAACCTCCCGCTCCCGCCCACCTCCCGCTCCCTACAGACCGCATATCGCGGTCTGTGTATGTCAGCGCACCGCCTGTCTGCAGTGCGGGTGCGCTGACTCTGGGAGCGGGGCCTTAGCCTAAGAGGAGAATAAGTGAGAACTTGAAAAACCAGAGACAATCTCCCTAACAGAAAACCATTTTCTTTTACAGAACAGAGACTTAGATAAACTAAATTCTGTTAAATCAGAGAATATAACGGGGCGTACCAAAAACAGTAATGGAAGTTGTGTTCCCTGAGTTACTGCAGAATTCATAAAATGAATTATATGCAAAAGCAATATCCGTACTACACCGCATTAACATTAGGTTAACATTACATTATTGTAGGATAGCGTTGTGCCGTCTTCCAATAACATGATGTTATAAATATTGCTCTTACTCTTATCTAGAATAGGGAGTTGCTGGAGTAGAGAGGGAGGGGTAAATAACGTTATGTTATTTAAATCATGCATAGCTGTGAAATTATATCCATGTAGACACTGCAAAAAACTGTTTTACAGTCAGGATAGGAGCAACAACAAGTTATAACAAGCTATGACTTAAATAATATAAAGGTAAGTCTCTAAATTAACCTTAATAGACTTTAGTGAATACATTATGTGCATCTCCTAATCACTAACGTCCATTACAGTTAACACTGTGTTCTTTACAGTTAAAAAACAAGGCTTAAAAATATGTTCTTTATAAAGCATTACTATCAATGTCAGGTTAACTTAGGTTAACATCACAATACGTTGCTTAATAAAGCTTAGAGCATCTAACCAAGAATACATACTTCCTTTCTTGATCCCAGTTTCAAAATATAGAGATGTCTGATAGGTGCCCCCTAATTGCTTTCAAAAGAAAAACAGCATCTTTATTTTCAGACATGGTAAGACATAGCTGACAGCCTAATTGAAATATAAGCAAAGACCTAAAGATACAGCACACCCCCTTTTATCCTTAGATTATAATGGAGAGAGAGTAACAGATGCTGTATATGCACAAAACGCGACCCGCACTTGAGAAATTGGTTAAAAATAATTTTCTTCAAGAAGGACTTCTTCAGGCTTCTTTTTTTCACCAATTTCTCAAGTGTGGCTAGCAATTAAAACGGGAAGTTTACAATGTTTTTAGTCATGACGAGTTGACTGTTAAAGCTATCACTTCTACCTTTTTTTTCACTGCATATGGAGAGATACCTGTGAACACAGGTGCAAATAGGCTGCTGTAAATGTGCAAATAGGTTTTTTTTACAAGTATCTCCGGTGGGTTCACAAGTATATCTTCACATGCAATTCTAGTGCCTGTATTTAGAGCTATATAAGAAAATGGGTCTCTCGCTTCAAAAACTATAAGAAGCTCTGATTGCTGCTTCAAACTGGCCTTCTGCAACCAGCTAGTAAATATGACAAACATGTTAGGCAACTATCTACATCTTTAGCTCGTGTTTATACATTTCCAAAAATCAATCTTATGAAACTATAGCAAACATTCATTAACCATTAATTAAAATGAGAGGCTGACACTTCAAAGCCAGGAAAGGAGAATAAAAACAATAGACATACAGTATGAAGAGATGAAAGCAGAAGAGATGTATGCAGAATTGAGATGGAAAATGGGTGAGGTTTACTATGTCCCCATCTGTCATTGTTTAACTATTGCTACTTTCTCATGTTCACATGGTTACCATAATATTTTGAATTGCAATAAACCTGAAAAAAATGTGATATGGCTTCTTCACGCTGATTGGCTAATTTTATTTCTTTTTAGTACTTTATTTAATCAATAAATGTTTTAGAAGTAAACAATGCAGTGTTGCCTTGGTAATTCTCAAGCAGCACTAAAAGCAACAACAGCTGATAAGAAAAAGTTTTAAGTTTTGTTTGATCTATAGCTATATTGATCAAACAAAAGGTAAACCATGTTCTTATCAGCTGATGTTGCTTTTAGTGCTGCTTGTGAATTACCATTTTCTTTTTATCACCACAACCTTTGTTTGTATCACCATAAGCAGCTATGTACCTGCCTAATATTGTAGCCATTTGTTATTGCCCTGGTCAAGCCCTGGGCACGCGCGCCACGCGAAAAAAAATGAAAAACCCGCGTCTTCACGCGGGTTGCGGCTCCAGCAGTGTTAGAATAGGCTTTGTCGCTACTGTATGTAGCCCCCCTTCCTATGACTAAGGGAACTATCAGGTGTGCTGATATACCTGTTGCTCACAGGAGGCCTATCGCTGCGCTTATAGTGCCCTGCGACGCGACGTTGTGCCAAAACAAATACATTGGGGCTATGCACTAAGCGCCGAGCTTTCGCGCTCGGCTGAAAAAATTAGCACGCCCGATAAAAAATGAAGCCGGCGGCGCTATTCACTAAGGCTCTCAGCCCATTTCCTATCGGACGTGCCTAAAACTGGCTTATCGTGAGTGCGGCTTTTTTCCCTCTGCTATCGCACTTAAAGTTCACGTTCGCTACCTGCACGTTACATTTGCATGGAGATTTGCTATCTCCTTGCCAGGCTATTACTGGCGATCGTACACTAAATAAATACATTTTATTTATAGTGTACATGAGCAGGGGTCTCCGGAGTTGAACCGCATTGGTTTCAGGTCCGAGGACCCCCTACTTCAGGAGATACAGGCCCCGTTATGTGGTGCCGGTATCCCCTGCAGTTTAAAGCTACCGCGTCACGTGACCGGGTTATTTACATTCTGCAGGGGATACCGGCACACCATAAAGGGGCCTGTATCTCCTGAAGTAGTGGGTCCTCGGACCTGAAACCAATGCGGTTCAGCTCAGGAGACCCCCTGCACATCTACACTAGTATTAAAACATACATAACAATAAGCAATAATTCATTACCGTAGCGGCTATCCGCTATTGTAATGAAGCTGCTTTAATGTATTTTAAATAATAGTGTGCGGGAGCAGGGGGTCCCCTGAGCTGAACCGCATTGATTTCTGCCTCAGAGACCCCCTGCTTCCCGAGTTACAAGCCCCAGTATGGGGCATTGGGTGCCAGTGCCGCCGCCATCTTTATAGCGTCCAAGACGCGACGTGGGCTCTATAAAGATGGCGTCCGCACTGGCACCGATGTCCCAAACCGGGGCCTGTAACTCGGGAAGCAGGGGGTCTCTGAGGCAGAAATCAATGCGGTTCAGCTCAGGGAACCCCCTGCTCCCGCACACTATTAATAAAAATACATTAATGCAGCTTCATTACCTTAGCGGATAGCCGCTAAGGCAATGAAGCGGTTAAGGCACATTAGCATGTTTATTGGGGACAATTGCCTCCAATAAACAACACACATCCCCCCCGCCCCCTAACACAGTACTGTAATGGGCAAAATTACTATTATCCACATATGGATAATAATGCATTTGCCCATTTTAAATACATATAAATTACAATAAATACAGTCAAAACATTTAACACTTACGTTTTACAGGCACGCACGATGAAGGCCGTCTTCATCCTCATCTTCATTCTGCCCATGCCCCTACGGTGCTGCAAAACATGCACAACAATTACAATAGCCAATGTAATGTCCCCTAACCCCTTAATCACCATAGCGGTTATTAACTGCTACAGTCATTAAGGGGTTAACCCATCCTCACCCACCACTCGGGAGGCCTACATACCCTCCCACTCTAACCCTCCACCCCGTGAGGCCTAACCACCCTCACCCACTACCCACAAGGGAGGCCTACCCACATACCCTTGGGGCCCATACACACCCCCCCCAACACATACAGTACAATAATGTGCAAAATAACTATTATCCAAATATGGATAATATATTATTTGCCCATTATGAAACACATAAAACATCCACAAATCAAAACATGAATTTTTAATCTTAAAACCACCACATTGCATGTTAAAATAAATACAGCAGCCATTGCAAATATAAAACAAACAAACTGCAGCTAAGCAAATGTCTATGAAATGTCACACAATTGCATAGAGTGTGTACATGATGCAAATAATCTGTGAATCATATAACACTATACAAAATATATGTAACAATAAAATACACTATGAACAATGTCCCCTAACCACCAATGCCATCCTGAAAATCAATTAGAAAGTAACCAACATCAATACAATTAGCATCAATCAATTAATCCATTTCCTCAAACAATTAAAATACAATACAAATCAATTACAGGCATACCCCGCTTTAACGTACGCAATGGGACCGGAGCATGTATGTAAAGCGAAAATGTACTTAAAGTGAAGCACTACCTTTTCCCCACTTATCGATGCATGTATTGTACTGCAATCGTCATATACATGCATAACTGATGTAAATAACGCATGTGTAACAGGCTCTATACTCTCCCCGCTTGCGCAAAGCTTCGGTACAGGTAGGAAGCCGGTATTGCTGTTCAGGACGTGCTGACAGGCGCATGCGTGAGCTGCCATTTGTCTATTGAGCGAGATGTACTTACTCGCGAGTGTACTTAAAGTGAGTGTCATTAAACCGGGGTATGCCTGTATACAATTCCCTATTCAATTGCTAAAGCCAAACCATTGCCTAAACAATTCTAATTTAAAGTAACCACCATCATTCTAATCTTATTACCATAAAGAAGCCTTTAGCTACATACAAATTACATTATTCACAACAATGACAAAATAAAGATGCTACATACATTATCCATACATGAAAAGAACCTAAACATGAGCCAAACCAACAATTATTATCCCTGTATGTCTATCCATACAGATAGATAAACATAACATAGAGGGGCAATAATACAGCATCAAATACAAAGCCTTTACATACAAAATTCACATACAATACACCCATTCAGTGTCCGTGAATGTATTATATACATAGATTAGGGCATTAAATGGGACAGAAAAAAATAAAAGACATGAATGAAAAATCATAAAAACCTGTAAAAGTAAAAATAATAAACTTTTCTTTTGTTTACTCACCATTAGATGTCCACTCTCCGAAATCCAAGCGACCCGGAAGGACAGGAACCAATCCACAGGTAAGCCATAAAATAAAAAACAATAACAAATCCACATCTGTGTCTTCTTTGTGGTCTTCTGGGGTCTTCTGGGTTCTTCTTCCATCTTCTTCTGGCTTCTTCCATCTTCTTAGGCCACGCCCTTCTTCTCTTCTTAGGAGGGGAGATGTTCCCTCCTCGGCGACTAGCTTCAAAATGAGGCGACATAGGCTTTTATAGGCCTATGACGTCACATTTTGGTCAAATGTTTCCCACGGTCCTGATTGGGCCGTGAAAAACATGTGATTTGGCCGATGAAAAAAAACATGATGACGTCATTTAAAGGCAATGAAAGCACAGCCAATCAGAATGGCTTTGCTTCAATTGCCTTTAAGATGACGTCATTAAAAGAAACATGGCCAGTCTCACATGGTACCGTAGCCAATTAGAGCGTGAGAACTCCAACCTATCTCTGATTGGCTCTAGTAGACCATGTGACAGAGGCTTGGGGGAGAATGGATGTGACGTCTTTGAAAGCGTGTCACATGGTACTAGAGCCAATCAGAGTTGGGATGTATTTCCCACGCTCTGATTGGCTACGGTACCATGTGAGACCGGCCATGTTTCTTTTAATGACGTCATCTTAAAGGCAATTGAAGCAAAGCCATTCTGATTGGCTATGCTTTCATTGCCTTAAAATTACGTCATCATTTTTTTTTCATCGGCCCAATCAGGACCGTGGGAAACATTTGACCAAAATGTGACGTCATAGGCCTATAAAAGCCTATGTCGCCTCATTTTGAAGCTAGTCGCCGAGGAGGAAACATCTCCCCTCCTAAGAAGAGAAGAAGGGCGTGGCCTAAGAAGACGGAAGAAGCCGGAAGAAGATGGAAGAAGATGGAAGAAGATGGAAGAAGATGGAAGAAGATGGAAGAAGACCCCAGAAGACCCCAAAGAAGACTCAGACGTGGATTTGTTATGGTTTTTTATTTTATGGCTTACCTGTGGATTGGTTCCTGTGCTTCCGGGTCGCTTGGATTGGTTTGAATAATCTACAACAAGGAGGGATTAAAGGATGGCACGGCCGAAGAGCGGGCGGCGGGAGCACTTTCAAAGCAGCAAAGGGAGCGCAGGGAGGGACAAAGTTGCCGTGGACACAACGAGTGACCCGTACAAAGAGGGACTAGGCGAGCGGAACAAAATTCGCTTGGATTCGGTTGATGTGGACATCTAATGGTGATAAACAAAGAAAGTTATTGTTTCTTTTACAGGTTTTTATGGATTTTTCATGATTGTCTATTTATTTTTTCACTCCCATTAATGCCGTTTAAATGATATTATGTTATATACATCACGGACATGATGGGGTATTGTATGTGAATTTTGTATGTAAAAGCCATTGTATTTTGATTGCCTGTTTTGATTGCCTCCCTGTATGTTATGTTTATCTATCGTATGATGACATATGTCCGGGATAATAATGTTGTTTGGCTCCATGTTTAGTGTTCTTTTCATGTTGAAGTATAATGTATTTTAGCATCTTTTAATTTTCGTCATTGTTGTGATGTGAGGAGTAATTTGTATTAGCTAAAGGCTTTCTTTATGGTAGTAGATTAGAATGATGGTGTTACTTTAAATTAGTAATTGTTTAGGTCAATGGTTTGGCTTTAGCCAATTTGAAATAGGGATTGTTATAATGTTCTACGTTTGTATTTGTAATTGTTTGAGGGAATGGATTCATTGATGTGCATGCTAATTGTATTGATGCTTGGTTACTTTGTAATTGATTGTTCAGGAGTGGCTTGTGGTTTGGTAGGGGACATTGTTCATAGATGTATTTTTTGTTAACATAATTTGCATAGTGTTAATATGATGCATCAAATTTTAATTGCTCACGTACAGACTCTATGCAATTGTGTGGACATTTCATAGACATTTTGGTAGCTTTTTTTTTATATTTGAATTGAGGCGCTGTATTTTATTAATAACATGCAACTATGTGTGGTTTTTAATTGATTTAAAAATTACAGTTTGATTTGTGGATGTTTATGTGTTTCATATGGGCAATAATATATTAATATCATCCTGGATAATAGTAATTTGGCACATTATTGTATGTAGGTTTGGGGGGGGGGGTGTGGTATATGTCTTGGAAGTATAGGCCAGATTAATGCTTTTAACATTCGGTTGGTTCGCTTGGTTCTGCTGGTAGACCTCTGGGACCACCTGCTGTCTCCTTGGGTATTCTCAACGGGTATCCGGCTTGGTGGTTCCACGGGTGACACCTGCAGGGATGAAGCAGTGTGTTCCCACACACTGATGGGGATCATGCCGCGGTACCCGTAGACCCCTGCTGAGAGCCCCAGGACCTACCCGCAACACCTGTGGGTCGGACTCCGGGCTCCAGACCATCCTGCGGGGGGCTACCGTGGGAACGCCCAATGTTGTGCCCACAGCGGTGACCCCAAGTAGCAGACCAATGCAAGGTGCCCGGTGCGTGGCGGGACCACCCAACAGGCCCTCCAGAACCTGTGGTGAAAAACACGTTGCTGTTACCCTGTAGGTCTGTCAGTGATCCGCCGCCGCCCGGGTTACCGCATTGTGGCTGGAGTGTATGCAACCTGTATGTAAAAAGAATAATAAATGATTAATATTAAGGGGGGCCCAGGCAGTTGGTGTTTTTATTTGTATTGAGAATAAAAAAGAAAGATGTTTAAATGTGGGGCTGTGTAATGGTTTTTAATTGTGTGGTACTCGGGGTGGGGGAAGGGTTTGGTATGTGTATGGCCCCCAAGGGGATATGGTGTAGGCCGCTCCTTGTGGTAGTGGGTGAGGGTGGTTAGGCCTCATCGGCGGTGGGTGTGGGGGTTAGTGTGGGAGGTGTATGCTAGGCCTCCTCGAATGGTGGGTGGAGGGTGGGTTAAACCCCTTAATAGCCTGTAGCGGTTCATAACTGCCTAAACAGTGATTAAGGGGTAGGGCATACTTGGCTATTTGTAAGTGTTGTGCATGTTTTGGCAGCACCGTGAGTGGCAGGACCAGGATGAAATGCGGAAAAGAGAGACGGCCTTCTCGTGGATGCCTGTAAAGTAAGTGTAATATGTTTTTGAGCTTGTATTTCATTTGAATTTTTGTATTTAAATGGGCAAATATGCATTATTATCTCGAAATGATGTGGATAATATAATTTTGCACAAGTACGATGAGTAGTAATGTTGTTAGGGGGATGTATTTATTTATAAATATGTTTTATTATTATTTTTGGAGGAAACACACAAAATCAAGGGGAAGCATGGGGGAGAAACACAAAAAAACATTAGAAGGCAGCGAATAGAAACGTGGGAAAAATAAAAAGCCTCAAATGATTGGGCTCTAATGAAATTTGACTATTACAAGATGTAAAGTCAAATAGGCAGGGTGACTCAAACGTAATGGCAATGTGGTGTGTGCAGTTTTCATCAGAGAGTGGATCGCGTTTTCATCAGAGATGGATCAGGTCCTCGGAATGAGAGTGCCCCAAATATGAGAGGTAAGAAACTGGCATAGACAATCACTCAAAGGTATAAATGTATAAAAACTATTTTATTTCAATCCTATGTCACTCACAATCTCTAGAGAAATTAACACAGCATGTCACACTGCATTGGTGTAGGAAGACTTTAGCCAGTCCACGGCTCACCGCTCGCGCGTTCACCACACTCGCCGTCTCCGGTCCGAATGCTGTTACACTGTTCCACACTGGGTTTCTCTGAACCGTCACACTCCAGGTTTCGCGTCGCTCGGTAATGGGCTGGATCTTCCCTGCAACTCTCTCTGTAGTGCTCAGTCTTGGATGTAGCGCTCCCACTCTACGCGTTCGTATCACGTGTTAAACCCGTCGACTTGATCGTCAGGTATGTGGAGTGCTCAGTGAGACAGTGCATACTTATATATTTGTGAACTGATGAACTATCAGGTGTATACTATGTTCTTAAAGGCTACTGTGGGTGGCATGATTACCATGTATTCATGGACATAAAAACATAGGGTTAAATCACTCATCTGGCTACCTGGGGTTTAAATACAAAAACTCAAATATATATTTTTATTTTTTTATTTGTTTGACTCCTGGTTCACTTACCATCTATAACATGATTATTTTGGAGGCGACAACATTGGATTACGCACCGGGACTTCCGCGAGAGATCCCGGACTCCCGCGGGGACCCCCCCTGCTGAGCTCGTGGACCACCCGCGCCAGTGTGGTATTGTTATTTTTGCCTTCAAATAAAAAGAGGGAGAAAAAAAATTTTTTCTAAGTCTGTTTTTTACCTACGAGCTTTAGCTGTGTGAGACTTGATTAGACGCAACGTTCACAGTATGATCAGGTTTACGTTGCTTAGTGAATCCCGGCAGGAAGGGCAGGGATTCAGCGCAAACAGCTGATCTGGTACGATCAAAGTTGGACACTTTTTTTTTCAAGGAAAAGTCTCCGTTTTAGAGCGCAAGTGCGCTGTTTGCGCGGTCTCAGTGCATAGCGCTCGCGAACTTCCCGTTCTCAGAGCACTATGACGCTCGATTAAATATACTATCACTGTCTTAGTGCATAGCCCCCCATTGTATCTTGTCGATGCGCTTGATAGTGAAGCGCGCGGTGACGGAAGCAGAGGAGCCGGTCTGGAGCTACAATTTTTATTTAGCCATTGGAATTTGATTTGGGAGAGACAGTCGCGCACATTGATTCTGGTTCTACGCCAATCACAGAGCGGCCTACTGCACTCTGCCCACCCCCTTCGTGACGTCACTAGCCTTTCGCCAGCGCACGTCGCTCCAACTAAAAGTGCAACTTTGTCGTCAGGGCATGATGCGACGTGAGTTATCGGTCGCTCGCCGCGCCAGGCACTGATAAATGCGGCACCAAACCTACGCCACTTGGAGTGACCTGAGCGTCTTTCTCCATCCGGATACAGCGCCTCCAACTATGCGTGACCCAGCGTTGGTGGGATACCCATCACAGGAACCAACCACAGTATAGAGTATAACACACGGTATTAATCTCTGCTTATGACAACAATACAATACAGAAGCAACAGGGAAGGGGGAGGGGATGTGCTGGAACCACAACCCTATTCCTAACTGAAGAGGATCGGAGAAGTCATCAAGGGCTTAAAGCACACAACACCTTAGAAAAGTTCGGCAATTCAGGGCATTTTTTGTGTGACCGGGAAAAGCAAGAGAGTACAAGCCGAGCTGCGTTCCAGAGAAACTTAAGTTTTACGCTGAACCTAAAAATGGGTTAGAAAGTACTTTTTCTCCATTCCTGTACTGCCACCAGGACTTCCCCTTACAGTGCCACCACTGTGTCTAATCTCCCCGCTCAGCCCAGAAAATATTGAGTCAGATTGTGTTGTTAACGTTGGGAAAAACGTTTGCTCGCAGCTGTTCTAGGAACACATCTGAAAATCTGTAATTTGCGTTATTATCTCTTTGCTTCTACACATAGAATGTATTGTGCTTTGCTTTACAACTATTTTTTCTACCGTCAAGAAGGAGCGAAATTCAGTCAAGGTTAATAAGCACAAACACTGTATAAGTTCAGAATTTCAGCATTTTTGTGTGACCGGGAAAAAAAGCAGAGTCACAAGCCGAGCTGCAGTTTCCGAGAGGGAAACTTCAGTTTTACCGCTGAAACTAAAAAAATGGGTAGAAAGTACTTTTTTCTCCCCTTCCTGTAATGCCAACAGATTCCCTTTACAGTGCACCACTGTGTCTAATCCTCCCAGGCTTCAGCCCCAGAAATATTGAGCCTTCAGATGTGTTGTTAACTTTGTGTACAAAAAGTTGCTCGCAGCTGTTCTAGGAACACATTCTGAAAATCGAGTATTATCTTTGCTTTCGACACATAGGCAAATCGTATTGTGCTTTGCTTTACACCACTATTCTACCGTCAAGAGGAGGAGAATTTCATCAAGGTTAATAAAGCAACAAAAAGGTATAATAAGTCGAATTTACGCATTTTTGTGTGACCGGGGGGAAAACAACAGTCACAAGCGATCTGCCGTTCCATAGAAACTTCAGTTTACCGCTATTGAAAATAAAAAGGTAGTAGGAAAAGGACTTTTTCTCCCTCCTGTTAATGCCACAGACCTTCCCAGTTACAGTTGCAACACTGTGTTATCCTCCCGCTTCAGCAGAAAAATTGAGCTCAGATGTGTTGTTAACGTGAGAAAAAAAAAGTGCTCGCAGCTGTTCTAGGAACACATTTTGAATCGCGTATATCTTTGCTTCGCCACATAGCAATGATTGTGTGCTTTGCTTTACAAATATCTACCGTAAAGAGGAGAGAATTTCATCAAGGTTAATAAAGGGCACAAACAAGGTATAAGTTCGAATTTCAGCATTTTTGTGTGACCGGGAAAACAACAGTCACAAGCCGATCTGCAGTCCATAGAAACTTCAGTTTTACCGCTGAACATAAAAATGGGTAGAAAGTACTTTTCTCCCTTGCATGTTAATGCCACAGACTTCCCCTGTACAGTGCACACTATTGTCTAATACTCCCCCGCTCAGCCCCGAGAAAGAATATTGAGCTTCAGAATGTTGTTGTTAACGTTGAGTAAAAAAGTTGCTCGAGCTGTTCTAGGAACCACATTCTGAATCGGTATACTTGCTCTACACATAGCATGTATTGTGTTTGCTGTTACCACACTATTCTACGTCAAGAGTAGAAAGATTCTCAAGGTTAATAAGCACAAAACACTGTATAAGTTCGCGAATTTCAGCATTTTTGTTCGAGGGAAAAACCACCGTCACAAGACGAGCTGGGAAGATTCATAGACACTTCGTTTTACCGCTTGAACATAAAAATGGGTAGAAAGTACTTTTTCACTCCTGGTAATGCCACAGACTTCCCCTTACAGTGGCACACTGTGTCTAATCCTCCCCGCCAGCCCAGAACATATTGAGTTCAGGATGTGTTTGTTAACGTTGAGTAAAAAAGTTGACTTCGCAGCTGTTCTAGGAACACATTAATGAAATCGCGTATATCTTTGCTTCTACACTGAGCAAAATGTATTGTGCTTTCTGTACACATATTTCTCCCGTAAGAGGGAGAGGATTCATCAAGGTAATAAGCACAAAAACACTGTATAAGTGGAAATTCAGATTTTTGTGTGGACGGGAAAAGCCGGTCACAAGCCGAGCGCAGTTTCAGAGACACTTCAGTTTTTACGCTGAACCGAAAAAAAAAATGGTAGAAAGTTACTTTTTCTCCCTCCTGTTAATGCCAACAGACTTCCCCTGTACAGTGACACTGTTATTAATCCTCCCACGCTTCACCCAGAAATATTTGAGCTTCAGAGGTGTTTGTTTTTTTTTTTAACGTGAGTAAAAAAGTTGCTCGCAGCGTTTCTAGGGAACACATCTGAAATCGGTTATATCTTTGCTCTAACCATTCATAGCAATGTATTGTGCTTGCTTTTCCACCCTATTATACCGTCAAGAGGAGAGAATTCTTTCAAGGTAAATAGCAAACAACACTGTTATAAGTCGAATTGCGATTTTTGTGTGAACCGGGAAAACAACAGTCACAAGACCGATCTGCAGTTCCATAGAAACTTCAGTTTCCGCTTGAACATAAAAATGGTAGAAGTACTTGTTCTCCTTTCTGTTATGCCCACAGACTTCCCATTTACAGTGCACACGGTGTCTAATCCTCCCGCTTCAGCCCAGAAAATAGAAAGAAATATTGAGCTTCAGGATGTGTTGTTAACGGTGAGTAAAAAGTTGCTCAGTGTTCTAGGAACCACATGTGAAATCGCTAATCTTTGCTGTCTACAACAATGCAATGTATTGTGCTTTGCTTTACACACTATTCTACCGTCAAGAGGAGCGAATTCATCAAGGTAATAAGCACAAACACTTGTATAAGCGAATTTCAGCATTTTGTTCGAACGGGAAAACAACAGTAAAAAGACGAGCTTGCAAGTTCCCATAGAAACTTCAGGTTTAACGCTGAAACATAAAAATGGGTAGAAAGTACTTTTTCCTCCCTTTCTGTTAATGCCACAGGGGACTTCCCCTTTACCGTGCACACTGTGTATAATCCTCCCCGCTTCAGCCCAGAAATATGAGCTTCAGTGTGTTGTTAACGTTGAGTAAAAAAAGTTGCTCGCAGCTGTCTAGGAACACCATTTCTGAAATCGCGTATATCTTGCTCTACACAATAGCAATGTATTGTGCTTTGACTTAACACATATGCTACCGTCAAGAGGAGGAGGAGAATTCATCAATGTTATAAGCACAAACACTGTCTATAAGTCGAATTTCGCAATTTTTGTGGACAGGGAAAACAACAGTCACAAGCCGATCTGCAGTTCCATAGAAACTTCAGTTTACCGCCAACAGGTATATAACTTCTGTTAACTGACACACAAGACAATACAACTCCCGTGCAATACCCACACACAACCAAAAAGTGAGTCCCCAAAAGTACTGAGGGTTGCTTCAGCACACTGTAAATCGATGTCACAATGAGCAAGCCCACTCAAAGTGTGAGGTAGTTGCCAGACCGTTGGGATTGTTGTATTGGTGCAACAGTGGGTACCTTCCTGGCTACGACCAGGGATTGTGGAGATCCTCTATTTAGAGAGCTGCATCCGTCAGGTCCCATGATGCGGGGTCTGCCAAAAGTTCCCTCACTCATTGTTCCGATCCGCCTGAGAGGCTAAGCTTCAGCTGGAGTGTCTTGCCTAATGTTATGCGGGGGCCGGTGCTTGTCAGACCACAGAAACCTCTTGGCGTTCAGTCACTGGTGCAATAGTACTGCTATACATAATGGGAAAGTGTTGTCCCTACATGGGGTTCTCCGTAACAATACTTTGCTGAAGGAGGACATAGGGCTTAGTGGGCCAAGGGCAAATCTAGGAAAGTAAGGGAAGACAACTGCTGTATGGACACTACCGTTCCTTTGCCTCCCTCTGTCAGATTGCCTCCGGTCCCCTTTCGGCCAACTCATATCCTGCTTCCTCCTGCCTCGCAGTTCCCTCCATGGTGGGCTGGCCCCCCACCTGATTTTCTCCCCTAAAATGTGACGTCATAGGCCTATAAAAGCCTATGTCGCCTCATTTTGAAGCTAGTCGCCGAGGAGGGAACATCTCCCCTCCTAAGAAGAGAAGAAGGGCGTGGCCTAAGAAGACGGAAGAAGACCCCAGAAGACCCCAAAGAAGAAAGAAGACACAGACGTGGATTTGTTATGGTTTTTTATTTTATGGCTTACCTGTGGATTGGTTCCTGTGCTTCCGGGTCGCTTGGATTTCGGAGAGTGGACATCTAATGGTGAGTAAACAAAAGACAAGTTTATTATTTAAACTTTTACAGGTTTTTATGATTTTTCATTCGTGTCTTTTATTTTTTCACTCCCATTTAATGCCCGTTAATGTATCTATGTATATAATACATTCACGGACACTGAATGGGTGTATTGTATGTGAATTTTGTATGTAAATGCTTTGTATTTTATGCTGTATTATTGCCCCTCTATGTTATGTTTATCTATCTGTATGGATAGACATACAGGGATAATAATAGCTAAAGGCTTCTTTATGGTAGTAAGATTAGAATGATGGTGGTTACTTTAAATTAGAATTGTTTTGGCAATGGTTTGGCTTTAGCAATTGAATAGGGAATTGTAGAATTGATTTGTATTGTATTTTAATTGTTTGAGGAAATTGATTAATTGATTGATGCTAATTGTATTGATGTTGGTTACTTTCTAATTGATTTTCAGGATGGCATTGGTGGTTAGGGGACATTGTTCTTAGTGTATTTTATTGTTACATATATTTTGCATAGTGTTATATGATGCACAGATTAATTGCATCATGTACACACTCTATGCAATTGTGTGACATTTCATAGACATTTGTGTAGCTGCAGTTTGGTTTTTTTATATTTGCAATGGCTGCTGTATTTATTTTAACATGCAATGTGGTGGTTTTAAGATTATAAATTCATGTTTTGATTTGTGGATGTTTTATGTGTTTCATAATGGGCAAATAATATATTATCCATATCTGGATAATAGTTATTTTGCACATTATTGTACTGTAGGTGTTGGGGGTGGGAGTGTGGGGTGTATGTATTGAATGTATAGGCCAGGTTTATTTATTTTACATTCAGGGTTGGTTCCTCGGTTCTGCGTGAGACCTCTGGAGACCACCTGCGGTCTCCTCGGGTATCTCACGGGTATCAGGCTGGTGGTTCCACGGGTGTCACCTGCGGGGATGAAGCAGTGGTCCCACATCTGTGGGGGCACCGCGGACCCGTAGTCTGCGGGGAAGAACCCGTGGTCCCACATCCGTGGGGGCACCATGGACCCGTAGGTGCGGGGATGAAGCGGTGGTCCCACATCCATGGGGTACCGCGGACCTGTAGTGAGCACTCGTGAGTCCCTCAGACCCCCGTGAGAACCACCCGAGGCCCCGCAGACACCTGTGGGTCTGACCCGGGGCTCCCAGACATCCGCGGGCCTACCGTGGGGACCCAATTGTGGCCCACGGTGCCCCAAGGAGACCACCTGGGGGCCATGGCACTTGGTGGGACCCACCAACAGGCATCCAGAACCTGTGTGAAACAAGTTGCTGGTACCCCTGTAGGTCTGTCAGGTGACCCGCCAGCCCGCCGGGGACTCGTGTGGGGCTGGGGTATGAACCCTGTATGTAAAAGGATAAATCATGTATTTATGGGGGGGCACAGGGGGTGGGTTATGTATTTAATAAATAGAATGATGTTTAATGTGGGGCTGTGTATTGTTTTTATTGTGGGTACTGGGGGTGGGGGAAGGGGGTATTGGTCCCAAGGGTATGTGGGTAGGCCTCCCTTGTGGGTAGTGGGTGGTTAGGCCTCACGGGGTGGGGGGTTAGTGTGGGAGGATATGTAGGCCTTCCGAATGGTGGGTGAGGGTGGGTTAACCCCTTAATGCCTGTAGCGGTTAATAACCGCTACAGTGATTAAGGGGTTAGGAGACATTACATTGGCTATTGAAATTGTTGTGCATGTTTTGCAGCACCGTAGGGGCATGGGCAGGATGAAGATGAGGATGAAGACGGCCTTCATCGTTGATGCCTGTAAAAGGTAAGTGTAATATGTTTTTACTGTATTTATTGAATGTTATATGTATTTAAAATGGGCAAATGCATTATTATCCATATGTGAATAATAGTAATTTTGCACATTACTGTATAGTATGTGTTAGGGGGGTGTATTTATTTATAAATATTGTTTATTATTTTTGGAGGCGCAACATTGGTACCCCAGGACTTCCGCGGGGACCC
>WSYH01009867.1:0-24727 GCA_036426205.1 Ascaphus truei | reverse complement strand
GATGCACATATTAAAAGGGGAAAAAACAGCAGCCTGGACCGCTGCTTTAAAGGCAATTTCAAACCCTTTCTGTAACACACTACAGTAAAAACTAAAGGTATTTCTTTTATATTGTTACAACATAACCATTTGAAAAATGGTGTTAGAGAATATTATTTGTTATAAACTGGTCATTCATTATGCATAAACACTTCAATTAACTGCCTTGTGGGATACATTATAAACAAAGGCTTGTTGTGGCACCTCTCACAAGTTCTGTTGTTGCTTGCTCAGCTTTTCAGTTACAACACTTACAAAACCGCATTCTCAGGGAAGTTCCCTAACAAGTTAAATCTCGTTTCTTCTCCTCCCTTGTACTGTAGCTTGTTCCCAAGGTCAGCGACAAAACATATTGCATGTACTGATGAAACTTTTCTCTGCTGGAAAAAGCGACATTGCCCCAGACACGAAACAGCCATTGTGGGTTTTAACAAATTAACCTAATTTCCTATATTGTTCTTTTATTGGTAGGTGAGATCCATGTATATGATTGTTTATGCTACAGCAGGGTTAGCCAACTCTAGTCTTCAAGAGCTACCAACAGATCAGGTTTTCAGGATATCTCTGCTTCAGGTTGCTCAATCTTCGACTTGTGCTGAAGCAGGGATAACCTGAAAACCTGACCTGCTGGTAGCTCTTGAGGAAAGGAGTTGGCCACCCCTTGGCTAGAACCTGTTAAGGGCTCATATAAAGATACTGTTAATACATTGGTCACAATGCTTTTTTTTTCTTTTCATTATTCTAAGAAAATCAGTGTACATTTTTTGGTGCTTATTTTATGCATTGAGCAAGGAATGAGACCCTTTGAATACAAATCATAGAAATGAAGTTAAGTTTTATAAATAAAAAGTTTAATACCGCAATGCGTTACGGCACTTCTGGTACTGAAAGGGTTAACAACACCATAGATAAATCAATGCCATATAGCAGAGGTTTGATAGAATTTAGGGTATAGATGGAGTGAAATGAACAAGAACATGCAGCAGACAGAAAGACCACTATAAATATGTTAATCCAACTGCAAACAGGTATTATTATGTATTCAACACAGCTTTTAATAACTCAAGTTTCATTCCAAAAGACAAGTAAGCTATGACACTGTAAAATGTGACTGCTATCCCCTGGTTATCCCTATAAACTGCATCTGCCATCCCCTTATTCATTCATGTATTTTTTTTTTTTTTAAACAAACATGGCGCCTTGTTTTTTCTTCCTTGTCTCTAAGGAGGAGGCCAGGATGAGGCGGGGACCAGAGAGAGGGGGGCGAGGAAAATCACGGTGGAAAGTGGGTTGGTCAGTCTCCCTAGTTACAGCAAGTCAGCTGACTTCCTCCACCAATCAAAAAGTGCTGACCTCACTGCAGTAAGCCGAACCAAATTTAGCTCAATTGCGCACATCTGGTGTCTGAGAAGTGTAAATGCAGGACTGAAATAAAAATGATCAGAATATAAGAAAAACTGCATAAAACATTAGAAAAAAGCAACAATTTCACTAAAAATATATCAAATACTTTACACAGTAATGATACAGTAGTCTGGGCCATGGGTCAAGGTTAAAAGGGAAACATGAAGCATATACCAGATTGCTACAAACTTGTGTAAAAGTTGGACGACCTTCACGTTCAAATGCATTTAAATTTGAATTTAACAGATAAGTACAATAAAAGTTAAAAGACTGCGGGAATTATTCATTACATTTAGATAGTGTTATTAACTTTATTGCAGTTGAATATATATATATGTATATCTTTATTTACATAGCGCCATTCATGTATATGTAGCCAGGTCCCCCTCGCGCACTCACCCCCTCCTTCCTCGTTGCGAACGCGCGGTGTGGGCGTGCGGCCGGTTGTCATGACGCGATCGGGTGGTTGCTATGGCGCGGTCGGGCGGTTGCCGGGGACGCGATCGGGCCGGTTGCCGAGGCCGCGATCGCGTTGCTGGGGTCCCCGGCGGCCGGTGAGCAGGGCACCGCCATGTTAGGGCTGTTGCGCATGCGCAGTGACAGAGCCCAGCGCGGGAGGCCCAGATAGCTCGCGCATGCGCGAGATGAGTCTGCCAGCCCCCAGGGTGCATAGGGGCAGAGACACCTGACTCCAGGGAGCCAATAGGGCTGAGGGATTGCCTGGGGATAGAATAGATACATTTCGCGGGGTTTTGCAGCCACGCAGGCAGTCAGGATCCGGACCAGCTAGGGGTAAGAGGTGGATACAGGGGCCAGTGACCCTCTGCATTAGGCCAGCAGCCCCCAAGGTCCCAGTTAGGTCCTGAGCCACCTAGTAGCTTGTGGAGTATAGGGACAGGCCCTAGATAGGGACACTGCCCCATTTATTGGTAGCTTAGTCAGGGACACAGTGCTGAAGCCGTGCGGCCCTGCGAGGTGGGTTCTGGGCTCAGAACACCATCAAAGACCCTGGGACTAAGGTGATATTATCCGCGCTGGAATTCACCCAACGCGGTGTGGAGGACAACGTCGGATCGGGCAGATCTCCAGTGATATCGCGGTACCCGTGGCTGGAGCCCGGGCAGGTAACCTGCAACTCACGTGCACCAACCAGGCCTATCACCAGACATAGTGGCTGCGCAGTCACACATGCACATGCACAGTGGTATTTGACTTTGGGGGTGCGAGACATTTGGGTGGGGGTTACTGGACACGGGGTGGGATCACTCTGTGGGAGGTTAGCGTCCGCCGTGACGCCAGAGGTGGTAGCGTCCGCCGTGACTAACAGAAGTAAGTAAATTGATATATCAGTTTCGTGATAGTGGCTCAAGTATGAACTAGCCTAGTTCAGTTCTTCCATTTTAGATCACAAACATGAAAAATGTAAAAATAAATTCTTTTTTTTAAAATACATCAGTTCTGCTGTAGCATAGATAACGTCTGCATTTTTTTTTTTTTAAACTCCTAAACTAAATCTTTTTTTAAGTAAATCGCAGCAACACATTCTAGAAGATCATCCCCACTATCTGAAACCGGATCTGACACACCTTTTTTTAGCTCTGCCCTTTGGCAACAAAGTATCACAAACGGATCTGTTGCTGTTTTCCAAACAGCGACTGTCTATTTCTCTGATACTTAACACTAAATGGTGTTTACATTTAGTAATAGTCACATTATCCATCTGCTCATTTCACAGATGCAGCACAATGTTAGAAGGCGCCAATTCGTTCAGTCACACAATAAGGTTTTGACAGATTTATAAACAGGACGCACCAAACATTGCCAGTTTCGGTAAGAATTTAAAATACTACATTGTCACTGATACGCAGTTCTCCTCTCTTGCCTCAGTCAGCTATATATAATATATATACTATGAAATTTATTTATTTATAAAATACATTTTAACCCTGAAGTATACATTGAGAGTTACCTCTCGTTTTTAAGTATGTCCCTGGGACACGAGTTAAAGACAAATAATACATGTTACAAGTACAGTTGCCAATAAATGAACAGGGTATACATTATATACAAGACATTGCGTGCACAGTTTAAGACAATATCTCTCCTATGAGCGTATGAACAGTTACAGACCAGTTAAATGTGAGAAACAGCCTTAGATTGAATGTAGTTATTGCTGCTTTAAACTCGTAATTAACTTTAGTTAGGAAATAAAACAAAAAGTATCGAATGAACCCTTTTGAACCAGAGGTCCGTTGAAAAGATTAATTCTCTCTAAGGCCCCTATTACGTATAATTGTGAAGCCGTCTTTGTCGTTTTGGAGAGAGGTTCAGCATAAGCTAAGGAAGGATGATCCAGTCACTGGACTTTGCAAAGGGTGATTTTACAGCCTAAAGAAAACCACGTTTCGACTGCCACGCAGTCCTTTTATCAAGGTGAGGGCTGAATGTGCACAAAGAACCAACATATTTCTTAACCCCTTAACTCATCCAACTAAATGTACTGAGCTGGTGTTTCAGCGCGAAATCGACTCCGCTGTGACGTCATGGCTGCGACGGAGGTCCACATTCATGCGCAACACACACCTCTGTGAGCCCTGCGATGCGGGCGGATTCAGTGTCAAATGCAACCATGCATCTCGGCGGCCACCCAGATCTCCTCCCTTCCGCAGCCACGGTAACATGATGCTAAAAGAAATTCATCATGTTTGTCGATCGGGCACCGGGCCGTATCAAGAACCATCATAATAAGTATAGGGAGGTGGCTCAGGAGTAACCACACTGATTGCACTGAGAGTTTGTAGCAGGGGAGCCTGGTTTGCAATTCCCGTGTCAGCTCCTTGTGACCTGGCGGCAAGTCTCTTTACTCCCTGTGCTCAGGCACCAAACAAAACCCCCATAGATTGTAAGCTCCACGGGGCATCAGACCTGTGCCTGCAAATGTCTCTGTAAAGCTCTACAACTAGCAGCGCTAATAAACAAGAACATGCTATTATTATAAAATCCCAGCCCAAGTAATGAGAACAAAAGCTAAAGAACCAATGGAGCTCAAACTATTGTACCACCGTATATCCCTATATTAAGGGTCTAAAGCCCCATAGAGCCTAATCCAAACATATACAACTGGAAAATTATACGAAAGTGCTAAACTAAATCATCAAGTCAACATAGTCCATTAAATAGAACCCAAAAGGACAGACATACTACACTAACTCACAAACATAAGACAAGACAAGAAGTGTCTGGGGGGTAAACTAATTACTAGGAGAATGATAATAAGATTCCCTAATCCAGGATAGAACTTCCAGTATGTAGATCAGCCAAAATACGAAGCTTGACGGAGTGTGTCCATGCTCAGATCCACCACGCCGCCACCCCAACGCCTGTCGAGAAATCATTTTTAAACTTTAAGTTTTCGTTAGCTCCCACCTCCTTTTTGACGTCCCCAAAAACTAATATCCAATATACTTTCCCTTCTAAGAAAGCTGTATCTCTACTCTCATGGCACCTCTTAGAGGTGTACGTCGCAATTCCCCTTATCCTTCTTCATCGCTGACGAGGATGTTTTTGTGTTTGGGCCCAAATGTCGTATCAAAGTACCCTGGGTTCTTGTACCCTTCTTAACTGACGCTCTTGTGCTCTTCACGCCGTTTGAGCATCCTTGTCGTTTTTGCCCGACATATAGCAGGAGCACAATTGGCACGTGGTAAATTATGCAAACAGTGTAGATCTACACGTATCCTATTATGTGATGTTAATACTTTCACCTACGAGGATGACAAAAATATCCCCAGATAGCAGAGCTATTGCATATAGAGCAATTACCGCATCCTGTAATTGCCGCTGGCTTCCCCGCCTCCAAAAATGTGTATTCTGATAATTATTTTTTTTTATCATCCGATTTATTAATATGTCGGAAAGGTTTCTCCACTCCTGTACGCTAGACATGGTGGGTTCCTACAATGGCACCCAAAATTTTGGTCATGCTTAAAATGTGCCATGTTTATTAAAGCCTGCAGTTCCATTTTTTTTTTTTTTTTAATTTTATTTTTTTACTTCAATATTGCATGTGTGCAATCTCTAATTACCTAAAGAACTGTAAGCTGCAGCTCAATTCGTTCTCCATGTATTGATCGTTACCGAAATTTGGTTGACATCATTAGTGAGGGATCGTTTTTTCTTCTGCTCTTTCTCTCAGTGGAAGCTCATGAATATTCATGAGCAACTCCTGCACTGCATGTGGCTAGAAGGGAGGGCAGTGGCTGACCAAAGGTGTGGCCCGGGCGTTGACAGGACTGACGGGCAGTGCCTTAGCAAATGGCTGTTAAAATAGAATACAGAAAATTGTGTCTTTCAAAGTTGGTTTTTTTTTAAAAACATCAAATGCCTAAAGAGTAATTTTTTCCTTATACAGAACTGATTTATTAAAAACCACACACATGCAGGATATTGAACTGAACTGCAGCTTAATTGTAAGAGGATATAAAACCTTAAAAAAAATGCTCGCTCTGAATATCGTGGTAGGAAATATAATTCTATCCAAGGAGCTTTCTTATGTCCAATGGGTCTACCGCTCACTTCAAGTGTTTATCTAGAGATAATGGTGTATAACCCTGGCTAAAAAGGCCCGGGGCTCAACCTTCGGGTCTATCAGATGAATCCTAAGATCCTACTTTCTGTGAGTATGTAAGTATGTGCGTATGTTTGAGTATGTAGTATGTGAGTATTTATTATGGGAGTATGGGAGTATGGGAGTGCTTTAACTAAGTCCGTGAGTGATTAACGTTCGGCCCTTACCATGGCATTCCTGTATTGGATGGAGTACCCCATGTTCCTCACTCACTAGGAACATCTCAAAATGAGATTTCTCTAGGATTGGAGAAATAGATCAGCCCCCACTCAAAAAGAATGGAACTAAAACCTTTTCCCGCGTGTGGAAGATCCTCTTCACAGCAGTTGTCAAATTGGGGACAAAGGCAGACACCACAACGCCCATTAAGCAGATTCTTGAAGCACATGTTGCCATCATTCCCTTACTACACAATCCACGTTGGCATCTGTCTTTTACTTTTACTATATGTTTGCATAAACCCCATATATTTTAAAATTCAGTCCCCGGAATTCTTTACTAATACATGCTTCATCACTGTAGAAAATATCTTTATATCGTGTAATGTCTACAGTAGATTCCTTCTTTTCCAATCACAAATGGGACTTTCTATGTAAAATGGGAATTAAAGGCTCCCTGTCATTAGAACAGCGTGGTGCTCCAACTGGGGTGCGGGTGTGGGGGGGCTGAAGATTTTGTTCTGGGGGGGACGACGGGCCCGTTGCAGAGGTCCCTCGTTCTTACCCCCAGTGCATTGCTTAAAATGACATGTTGGGGACTCGCGTGAGGCTCCTGTAAACAAAAATAAACACTTACCCCGGGATTCAGCACTTGGTGACCGCATCTCCAGGGCACGCGGCATCAAACTTAGCCTGCAGGGGTCATGTGACGTCACAGACATCAAAATAACGTTGTTGTCACGGACTGACGTCACGTGACCCCGGAGCGTCATTGACGCAGTGGGTAAAGTAAGAGGGGGGGTTGCGATCTCCGGAGCAGCAGACGGGGGGGTCCAGCCGTAAGAGTTTGCGCTCCCGAGTTAGAACGTGCAACTTGGTAACAGTGTTGCCAACCTCTCATATGATATTGTCAAAGGTGGCTTAACTCCCAGTCCTCAAGACCCTGCAACCCAGGTTTTGAGGATATCCTAGCCCTTCAGCACATGTGGCTTTTCTAAGAGCCCCCTGTGCTTGAAGCATGGATATCCCAAAACCTGACCTGTTGGGGAGTCTTTAGCACTGGGGTTGACCCCACTTGCATATGCACACATGATTTATTGTGTCTGTCTCACATACCAAAGTGGCCTAGCAAATCGGATCGTATTTCCATGTCATATTCGCTCAATAATCTATTGCAACATCAGGCTATCCAATTGTTTAGATACTTGGTTTTAAATGCCACCCCCTACAAACGATATGTTTGTGGAAACGAGGAGAAAGCTTTGGATTAATGAACATCTCTGAAGTGGGAGGCACAAATAATAAGAACACACCAAGTCCGGACATATTTAGTCAAATCTTAACGTCACTGCGGTTTTTGTTATTTTAATACTTCCTGCCAGGCCTTGCCGTGATAGGGGATTTTTAGTGTAGTCCCCTTGAGCCCCCTGCCTACTCCAGATTATACAACCCCTTTCCATGAATCCGGTTTTGTGGATTACTTGCCCAGCACAGGAGAAGTACAACTCACAATCAACATTATATTGGACTTTTTTCTCTTCTTTTTAATAATACTAAGATGTGTTACATTTGGGATGTCAGTGGTTTTGTAGAGAATTCTCAGCCACATAAGGACAATGCTGAATGTCCATCTAACCTATTACTGCGATTCAAAGGTCCACACTACTTTGCTGGATGCTTTTAACAACGACAAGAATAAGAGGGAAGTGACAGATGCTTCCGTCGGTCCCAACAAAAAAGTACCGATTTCCAACGTCTTGGTTGCAATTAGCTTTACGAAAGTCCAAACAGATTCTCCGAGGATCTCTATGTTTACCCAAATTCTTAGTGAAGGTAAAATAATGATCCCCAGCTATTTTTATATCCGTTATATTCGTGTGTGTCAAGTCAATGTGATGGCTACATGCAAGTTGCATTGAAATCCCTGACTAAACTAATAAACTAGAGTACCCTGAGGACCGAAGGTGAAGGAGCGACATAAATCAACCACGACCAAAAAGGGAATTTACAGAACAGCCCCATCCTGCGTCAGAGGTAAGAATATTGCTAATGAGTGCTTCTGGATTTGATGCCTTTCCCATTATTCAGAGAAGGGTTTCCATCCGCCCTCAGATGACGAGAGATTTTAAAAACGAATTTAAAAAACTTTGATGACCTTGTGCAAAATTTTGATACCATTATGAAAATTAGCTTCAATCTTTCCTCGGCTCCTCCTAGAAATCGCACCCCAACTCACCAACACAGCACAAGGCCCCTGAAGAGCCACCATCTCCTTTATATACCAACCCATATTCAAAGGTCTTTCTTAGAGGTCATTTACTTGCACAAATCAAGTACTTGAAACGTGATTACTAGCCCCTCCCCCACCCCCCATTCTTTCTTTCTTGGCCTACGGTCATACAGAAGGTAATGGCTCTCAACCTGTGATCTATAGGGGCCCACAGGGCTACATCTGCAAAAGATATATCACAACAAGTTGAAGAATCATGTCCTCAATGATATGGCCAAATATAACCCGAATATTAAACACCATATGATTGAACCTCAACATGAAAAGGCTTCGAGCCACCTATTCAATATGCTGTACAGAAAGAACCTCCCTGCGCTGCAAGAAGACTTCAGCTCCATTCAAAATAAATGTAGATCGATATAACATCGCATATTGACCGGAGGCTCTTGGGTGGCAGTCAGTGATCAGAAACAAAGTAACAAACATAATCCACATGCTAGCATTTACATTCAGAATCTTCTATCCCTCCCCTGCACCCCCTCCAAAAATGCATTTTTTTTTGATACGAAAGAAAAGTGTGTGTCATATCCAGAATATCCTAACACATCGCCTAAATGGCCTGCCCAGGACAAGGTGGCCCTTTTATAACGTGCCACTGAAGAAAAACGTATTTCGCATTTTTCATCGAGCTAAAACATCTTTTCCAGCTGGAAACGGCAGTAATTTGGGGAGTTTTTTTTTCCAAGGGTACTACCTAAATACCAATCCTTTGGCAGAGAAACAGTTGTTTTAACTTTAATATGTTCTGAACACGAGCTCTGGCTCCACATCAGAACTGAAAATCGATCGCAACCCAATGTGTGCAGGTAGGAACAGCAATCCACAGCAGCACATGGGATCGTATGCTGTCTATAACCCGGAGGGGGAGGGGGTGATGAAACAGCACATTGCAGAGCCTCTAACGTGTTGTACTTGTTTGTTGTTGTTTGTTTATCAATTGCAGAACAAACATTGTAAAAAGGACGAGAGACAGCACCACTATCCCCCGGGTGAAGTGACACTCAACAATTATAGAAGATATCCAAATTTCAACTTCATGGATGAAAAAAGTTGCGTTCTTAGTAAAGCACATGACACACACACACACACACACACACACACCCACACACACACACCCACCCACACACATCACACACACACACACACACACACACACACACCCCAACCCACCCACACACACACACACACCCCACACACACACACACCACGAACACATTTCATGCCTGTGTACACATACTCTCATCAGGTAAGTTGGTCTCTGCCTTTTTTCAATGTTTGCTACATGATGTGTCGACAAACTTAAAGAGACATGCACCTTCCCATATAAGAACGGTTTTGACTCCATACTGGGGTATTTTGGACCGGTGCCTTTTTTTTGTATATTATAAATTGCACACACTTTGGGTTCCACAAATAATTACTGTTAACCCTCCCCCCACCCCCCCCACCCCCTAAGTCTATATTCACCCTCGTCCATTCAACCGCAGTTTCCAGGAGTAATAGAGATTTTACTTCTAAATTAGCAACAAGCAACCTACCTTTAAACATTGGTGTGCCTTAGGACACAAAGATTGCAACCCAGGAAGTCACTACAGAACGCGAAAATGATGTTAAGCCTGAGCTCTTTGGTTAACTTTCACCAAAATAATACGTCTTTTTTCCCCCTTCTTTTTACTCAGCTATAATAGCATGGTTTGGCCAACCAAAGTGCCCCTTTTCTAAGCCCAAGAAAGATGTGTGAAGCCCATTAGAAACCCCTGTAAGTAATCCTACAGTTTGGATGCAATGCTGGGTGCAGAATGGCGAAATTCAAGCTGTCATACTGGTACATAGTTCGAAAGATTTAATATGTCTCCTATCAGGACCATTCTCTGCTTTCTATAACTCAGGATTTAAGAAGCAATAAAAAAACATAAAAAAGCACAACGATAATATTTTGATACAAGTCGAAATGTATATGTGTACATGTAATATTGTGTAGTATATATGTACTATTATGTCTATCTATATCAATGATCCTGTATATAATACACTCACCACACATATAATTCAAAAGCTACAACATGAGCTGTAGCTAGGGGCGGGTTCTACTCCTCGGATTTGGGGAGCAATTCTATTTTAATAAACAACTATAATAAAAATAATTATACATGTGTTAATAAATTGTCTTCAATTGGAATAAATACATTTTATTGTTGTTTACTTTTGCTGTCGTATTTTTTTGTGTTATTTAGATTGACTATTTTTTATTGTAAACATTGGCATATGCATAAGACATTTCTCAGCAGGCATAAGACATTTCTCATCCAGTATTGAAAACAAGCATTAAAACATATACAAATATAAGATAAAATTAGCCTTGCTTTGGCTCATGTCTTTAACCCCCCCCAACCCCCCCCCCCCCCCCCCTGGGACAGTTAATCAGCAGATAATTCCCTTTGGATATGTATTTCTGCGAATGTATAATTACAATGGTAAGAACAACTTTGGTGAACCCCAATATATTACGGAAATTCCATTGTTTTTTTCCACGATAACCTTCTTGAATCAAAAATATTATTTTCTGAAAATGTCAATAGGGTTTATATTAACCAATGCCATGTCTCTTTGGAACAAAATGATGTATGAATTAGACAACACTTAGTAATTAAGATTCAGGGTGTGTGCAACAGTAAGTGAACAGGTTCTATCAGCTAAACCAGCGTTTCCAATGGTGGGTCGTGACCCGGCACCGGCCACAGCACCAATTGCGTGGTCGCACGCGAGGCTGGCCGAGCGGCGTGGTCCCTTCCTGTCCCCCTCCCCCACTCAATTTGAAAAAAATGGCGGCGATGCACACCCCGCGACTTGCAGCGGTCCCTCGCGCTTGCGCAGGGCAAGCAGGGCCCCGCTCACTTCCTCCCCTCCCCCCCACGTCCCAACGTGGGACGGAGGAGGAGTACCATCTCCTTCTGCGGCCCTCACTTAACATGTGGGAGGGTGGAAGTATAACTCCGACTGTTGGCCGCTCTTTTCCCCCCGCGACCACTTCCGCGAGCTCACCTCCCGGCGCACCCCCTCCCCGCCTCACCTCCCGTGCTCCCAGCAGCAAGGGGATCGATCGGGGGCAGCAGGTCAAAAGCGTCCGGTCGCAATGTAACGCTCACCCCCCCGCCTCACTGCCTCCTCAACAGTGTCCCTGGCCCCCTCCCCCTCAACCCAGTGTCCCTGGCCTCCTCCCGACCCACCCCAAGTGTCCCTGGCCCCCTCCCGCCCCCCCACTCATGTCCCTGCCCCCTAGCCTCCCCACCCACCCAATGCGGTCCTGGCCCCGCCTCCCTCCCCCGCCAGTGTCCCTGCCCCCTCCCACCCACCCAAGTGTCCCCCTGGCCCCCCTTCCCGCCCCACCCACCCAAGTGTCCTGCCCCCTCCCTCCCACCCCCCAAGTGTCCCCTGGCCCCCTCCCAGTGTCCCTGGCCCCCCTCCCTCCCACCCACCAGTGTCCCTGCCCCCTCCCACCTCACCCAAGTGTCCCTGGCCCCCTAAAGTGTCCTATGGCTCCCTCCCACCCACCCAATTGTCCTGGCCCCCTCCCCAACCATCGCCACCCCCCAAGTGTCCCTGGCCCCCTCCCTCCTACCCCACCGCAAGTGTCCGGCCCCCTCCCCCCACCCAAGGTGGCCCGTGGCCCCCTAACCCAAGTGTCCCTGGCCCCCTCCCCCCCCCCGAAGTGTCCCATGGCCCCCCCCCTCTCCCACTCAACGTGTCCCTGGCCCCCTAGCCCCACCCACACCAATGTGGTCCCTGGCCCCCTCCCTCCCCACCCAAGTGTCCCTGGCCCCCTCCCCCCCACACCAAGTGTCCCTGGCCCCCTCCCTTCCCACCCACCCAATTGCCCTGGCCACCCTCCCATCCACCCCCCAAGTGTCCCTAGGCCCCCTCCCAAAGTGTCCCTGGCCCCTCCCTCCCACCCACCAGTGTCCCTGGCCCCCTCCCCCACACCACACCCAATTTTCCCTGGCCCCCCCCACTCCACCCACGTGTCCTGGCCCCTGAGTGTCTATGGCTCCCTCCCCCCACCCAAGTCGTCCCTGGCCCCCTCCCAACCTCCCAACCCCCCAAAGTGTCCCTGGCCCCCTCCCTCCTACCCACCCAAGTGTCCTGCCCCCTACCACCCACCCAAGTGTCCCTGGCCCCCGAACCCAAGTGTCCCCTGGCAAGGTGTCCATGGCCCCCCCCTCCTTCCCAACCAGTGTCCCTGGGCCCTCTTCACCTCCGTCCAACTCACATCCGTCGTTTGCCTGTTAATTCACTGTTTTTGGTGTCTGTGTGCTATAGGAAGCGCGTGTGTGTGTGTATCAGTGTCCTTGTGTGTGTGTATCTGTGTGTTACTGTATCAGTTTGTGTTGTGTGTCTGTGTGTGAATCAGTGTCCTGTTGTGTATCAGTGTAAGTGTGCTGTGTATCAGTGTCTGTCTTAGCAGTGTCTCTGTTGTGTGTAGCATGTCTCTGTTGTGTATCATATTGGTGTGTGTTGTAGCAGTGTCTGTGTGGCTGCGTGTGTGTCAGTGGCTGGGTGTTTGTGTCAGTGTGCTGCGTTGTTAAGTGGCGCTGTGTGGTGTATCATTGTGGTGGGTCAGGGGCTGCGTGTGTCAGTGGCTGTGTGTGTGTGTGTGTAAGTATCACGGTGGCGTTGTTGTGTGTGGTAGTCAGCGGCTGTGTTGTGTTCATGGTCTGTGTGTGTGTGTGTGTGGGTGTAGGTTGTGGTGTAATATATAATCAGTGTGGATGTATCATCGTGGCTGTGTGTGTGTGGTCTTGTTGCAGGCCCTATAGGCCGAACTCTAAGGCGATAAAAATTTTAAGTGGGTCACGAAAAAAAAAGTTAAAAAATAACCGGGTCACGGTGAAAAAAAATTTGGGTAACACCCTGACTTAAACTAAAGGGGATAATTATACATCATGTGTTTTAATAAATTAGGTAATGCTTTTAGGGGTGATTTGGGAGGCGCCACACCTATATAAGATATCAGAAACTTTGTAGATTTGATGCGTTCACCAACAGACGATTGTAGAAACAACATGCACGATACATAATATCTGAAGACCTCAGAAAAACAGTTATTGATGGCTCATTCAGTCTAGAAAGGGTTACAAAACCATTTAAGATTTGGCGCTGCACCATCCACTGTCAACTACAAATGGAGAACGTTCAAGACCACAGTCACCTCTATCCAGGAGCGGTCCTCCTACCAAAATCTCTCAGAGAACAACCCAGCAAATCATCCAGGAAGTCACAAGAAACCACAGTAACATCAATGTATCTACAGTCTACTCTCACCTTGGCTAATGTGAGTGTTCATGACTCAACTATCCAGAAAATATACTTGAACAAATGGGTGTTCATTGGAAGGATACCGTGGGGTGAAAACCATTGCTCTCTAAAAAGAACATTTCTCCTGTCTGATGTATGCCAAAGATGCGACACATAAATCCACAAGACGTCTGGAACATGTTTCTCTGGACAGACGAGTCAAAGGTAGAACTTTTTGGCTTCAATGAGAAATGTTATTGTTTGGCGAAAACCAAACACTGCGTTCAAGCAGAAGACCTCATCCAAACCATCATCAAGCATGGTGGTGGGAGTGTGTTTGTTTTGTGGCTGTTTTGCTGCCTCAGGACCTGCCCTGCTGCCACACATTGACACAACCATGAATTCTGAAAATGTATCAAAGATAATTCTAGAGAGATGGTCAGGCCATCCGTCCATAGCTTAAAGAAAGTAGCTGTAGCCCAGCCAGACAATAATCTTTTGAAACATACAAGCAGATCTACAAAAGAATGGTGCAGAGAGAAAACTTTCCGCCGTTTTAGAATAGCCTAGTCAGCTCGTCACCTATACCAACCCATCAAAATGTTGTACAGGATCGAAGGCCGAGCTGTCCATGCAACAAAGCTCTCAAATACTGACGGGGTTATGAGGGGTTGAACGAAGTTCTGTAAGGATGGAATGAGCCAAAATTCCTCAAAACCGATCTGAGAGACTTACCAGCACCAATTTACAGGAAACGCTTAGTTGTAAGTCATTGCTGCTCAAGGGGGTTGTCCACCAGATACTGAATCAAAGGTTCACATACTTTCTCCACACATGAATATTGAATGTTTATCATTTGTGGATAAATAAACTGTTTTTGTGTCATTTGTGGGATCAGGTGTTCTTTTTCTATAATAAGGGACTTAGATTAAGATCTTATAACATTTTAAAGGTTTGAAATATGTTAAAATCCTAAGGGGGTTCCAAACTTTTTCCCTCGCCACTGTATGTCTTTATTTATATAGCACCATTTTGTACATACGCGTTCACAGCAGTAATACACGTGCATAATGAATGTACACTAATGCTTCAACATCAAAAGTATACATTAGCAAAAGGAGTCCCTGCCCAACAGAGCTTACAATCTAATTGGTAAGTAGGGAAAGCGTACAGAGACAGTAGTAAAGGTTTTCTGGTAATGTGTCTGAGGTGCAAGGGTCAAGTGCTATGATCATGTATAGTATCAGTCGTCATTCGAGTTACTCATATGCTTATTAAGGAGGTGGGTTTTAAGATGGGTCTTAAAGGTGGATAGAGACCGTGCTAGTCGGATATTGAGGGGAAGGACCTTCCAGAGGTGTGGGGCAGAAAGTGAGAAACGTTTTAAGGCAGGGCGAGAGGGCTTTAGACACAAAGGGTGTGAGAGAGAAGACATCCTTGAGCAGAACACAAGAGTATAGTAATTAAATACAGAAACCACAGGTCCTCATCGCACCTACTGTACACCACAGGCAAAGCACATCAAGGTTATATAAATGTAAATGGAGTTAGAACGGACAGACTGTTATAGACAAGCCAAAATGGTGACTCTTAAGAATCTCCGTTACAACATCTGGTCAGTGAGAGAAAACGAAACTGTGAGTTCAGCACAAACCATCCCCTAATACTACATTCATGCGTGCAAAAACATACCCTTTACTTCTGTCTGACAATCAGGCCCCAGGCCATTGGCCAAAACAGTCCCTAACGAGCATATCTTATACGCGTCGTATCTCTCTGTGCAGGGCTTTCCTGCTCAATATAACAAGGATAAGGGATATATAAACCAGAATGGGGACAGCAATCAATGAACCAGCAATAATATACAGAGACCAATGGAAATTCACAGAATATTTTTCTAACGCTACCAAACAAAGAGCGCATTTGAAGCCATTTCCTAAAAGAAAGGGTTTTGGGAGCACAAATTATATAATATAGTCTCTCTTGTTTCTATTGATATGCCATTTCACTGCGGTTCAATGGCTCAGAGCTGCTTTTCAATGGCCAAGTGACACTTACGGGCACTAGTTTTCTACTACTCTATCTTATCACTACTTTTTTTTTTTCTCTCTAAATCTGCTTAGCGCTGCTCTGCAATGTGTTGGGAAAACAAGATATTCTTGGGGAAAAGAGGTACTAATGGGTAGTAAGCCCAGTAAGACCAACACGGTTTTTAGGCAGGGGAAAAAAAATATTCTCCAGCCATCAGCAATAATGTATGACTGACTAATCGGGCAATTATGGCTATTGGACTCATTCACTTCGTGCTATAATTGCAGACTTTTTCTGTAGTAGATGTCTCCACGTTGCATTCCAGTTTGCTGCACGTTGTGAAAGGTACAGATAACCGCTCAAGCCATGTGTCTTTTCCCGGTCATTTTTAACAGCTTAACCTTTGCAAGAACTGTTTTTTATCTTTCAAATCGGCATGGCTGCGTCAGAGAGCAAGCGTTTGAAATCTTTGGTTTGTCCGGAAAGTTTAAAACGGAGACTCCCCCAGAGCCCAATGCGTCTAAAGTTTACCCATGGTAACCTCAGAACTAGAAATTAAGAAAATCCTGACTTTTTTAACACCTATAGAAAACGTTTTTTTTTTTTTTTTTTTTTTTTTATGTCTGACATGCTCAGGGGGCAAAATACTGACATTATGCAAGTTAAACTCATATCAGTTTCTGGGGAAAGTTCTCTTCTTTGAATACTAAACTTAAAATTCGCGAAGACCTTAGCCGGGAAAGCCATGATGCCGAATCATACATGCTATTTGAACATACATGCTATTGAACATACATGCATATTGACCATACCTGTCTATTGGAACCTACATTCTATTGGAACATACATGTGTAGCCAGGTCCCCCTCACGCACTCACCCCCTCCTTCCTCGTTGCGAGCGCGCGGTGTGGGCGTGCGGCCGGTTGTCATGACGCGATCGGGTGGTTGCTATGGCGCGGTCGGGCGGTTGCTGGGGACGCGATCGGGCCGGTTGCTGAGGCCGCGATCGCGTTGCTGGGGTCCCCGGCGGCCGGTGAGCAGGGCGCCGCCATGTTAGGGCTGTTGCGCATGCGCAGTGACAGAGCCCAGCGCGGGAGGCCCAGATAGCTCGCGCATGCGCGAGATGAGTCTGCCAGCCCCCAGGGTGCATAGGGGCAGAGACACCTGACTCCAGGGAGCCAATAGGGCTGAGGGATTGCCTGGGGATAGAATAGCTACATTTCGCGGGGTTTTGCAGCCACGCAGGCACTCAGGATCCGGACCAGCTAGGGGTAAGAGGTGGATGCAGGGGTCAGTGACCCTCTGCATAGGCCAGCAGCCCCCAAGGTCCCAGTTAGGTCCTGAGTCACCTAATAGCTTGTGGAGCTTAGGGACAGGCCCTAGATAGGGACACTGCCCCATTATTTGGTCAAGTAGTCAGGGACACAGAGCGGAAGCCGTGCGGCCCTGCGAGGTGGGTTCTGGGCTCAGAACACCACCAAAGACTCTAACACCTGGAGAGACATTGTTCGCGCTGGACTTTCAACCCACGCGGTGTGGAGGACAACGTCGGATCGTGCGGATTGATATCGCGGTACCCGTGGCTGGAGCCCGGGCAGGTAACCTGCAACTCACGTGCACCAACCAGGCCTATCACCAAACATAGTGGCTGCGCAGTCACACATACACATGTACAGTGATATTTGACTCTGGGAGTACGAGACATTTGGGTGGGGGTTACTGGACACAGGGTGGGGTCACATTGTGGGTGGTAGCGTCCGCCGTGACGCCTAGAGGTGGTAGCGTCCGCCGTGACGCCTAGAGGTGATAGCGTCCGCCGTGACGCCTAGTGTGGTTAGTGTCCGCCGTGACACCCAGGGTGGTTAGCGCCCGCCGTGGCGCATGATGATGTTATGATGTTATTGAGTGATATATGTGTTTCCATGCAGTAAAGCCAGTCCTGTTTTATATTCGTTCGTGTTGTGTGGTTGTTTCCTGTGAGGGCCTCCTCCCACTCCGTTGGGATCCCTCCCAGGTGGAGGCGTTGCACCTAGAGATGTATGATATGTATGTACCCCAGGTTCCCCAAGCGGAGGCTTAGGCTCCTGAGAGCCACACAGGTTGCACAGCAGGTAGTAGCGGCGGTATTCATAGGGAATACCCGTTACATTTGGAGGCGCTGCTGAGAGAGTCCTGGGGTGCCCCACTTTGTAGTACCGTTACCCTGTCAGTCAGCATGTCTGCGCTCACGCCCAAACAAGTGGCCGACTGGGCCGAAAAGCTAGGAGAGCTTCTGCGACACGTGGTCGCCGTAGACGGAGTGCCTGCTGATGTCTCCATGTTTGCTGTCTGCAGCGCAGTAAGGACATTACCTGGTCTGGCGGACGCCCGCCTCATCAGCAAGCACTATGACATTGACCGGCAAGAGAATACCCTATTGCTAGCCACTGAACAAGCTATACTTCCTGATAGAGGCCCACGAGTAGTGTATCTACCAGAGACTTTGCCGCACGGGTGCCCTCTAATTTACCCGGGAACTGTTTCCAGTCACGTCACTTCCCTCCCCAGACATGAGGGTTGGGAAGACAGAGATATGGCCGCCAGTACACCCATCCGATCAGATATATCCCTACCCAGAGTGACCTTCTCTTCAGATGCTAGGCAAGGGGCCACCAGTTGGGCCGGCAGTCCGGCCACATCACCGGTTACTAACCGGTCCGTGAACAGTTCTACCCCAACCCCTAACAGGCAGCGAGCAGCGATAGCCAGTGGCTCCAACAATGACGGCTCCCTGTTAGGAGTGACATTCCCGCAGCTAGTGGAAGCGATAACTACGTCCGCTCAAGCCCAAAATTATAGGAAATTGAAGGCGTTCTCAGGGACGGTTCCTGTCCCCACAGGCGAAGAAAGTATCGATTCTTGGAAGGAGCATACCCTCAAGGTGATCGACGAATGGCCCTGCTCTGAAACGGTTAGACGGCAGAGAATCCTGGAAAGCCTACGACCCCCAGCGGCCACCATGGTCAGTGCACAGCGTGACCAAGACCCTGACCTCTCTGCTCACCAGATGGTAGACTTGCTAGTCCAGATCTATGGCAAAGAGGAAGAGGAGAGCGAGCTGTGGTTCAAATATTACGCTCTCCGCCAGAAGGAGAAGGAAGACCTGTCCGACTTCCTGCAACGCATCCAGCTGGTCCTGTGGAAATTGCGAACTTGCGGCCTCATCCTATCTTCAGAGATGGACGAATATCGGCGCAAGCAGTTCCTCCGAGGGGCCATCCCCACTCACCACATCGTGATCATGATCAGGTGCTCACTAAAGGAGGGACCTCCCCCTACCTTCATGGACATTCTGGGGATCGTAAAAGGGCATGAGGCCTATACCAAGCTGCATGCAGGCCCCAAGGTCAGAGATCCTCCGGTCAGTGACACCCCGGGAGCCTCTGCTCGCCGGACCAAGACACCTGTCAAAGAGGAAGATGCGCCACCCAAGTCGCCCTCAACGAAAGGGCGGGCTTCGGGGAGATCCTCCCCCACCTACCCAAGACGACTGGACCTCAAAGACATCGTCTGCTATACCTGTGGACAGAAAGGCCATTTCTCTAGAGAGTGCCCTAATGGAGACACCCAAGAAAAGGAAACGCTCCGTAAAGGAAGCTCGGCCAGGACTATGATCTGTCAGAGGCAGACCTCAGAAGCCAAAACCACCGAGGCTACTCCCACGCCTCCCGAAGCCCCTCCTGACCTGAGCCCAGGCGAAGGAACTCCAGGAGGAGATGGCTACTGTCAGGTGGGCCCTTCGGCCATCGTACGTGTGGTAGTAGAGGGAGTCTATGCTGCTGCTCTATTGGACACCGGGTCTCAAGTGACCATAATATACCGGCACTTCTACGACCAGCACCTGAAGCATTGTCCCCTGCGGTCGGCGGAACATATGAAAGTGAGGGGGTTGAGCAACGAAGATTACCCCATCGATGGGATTGTGAGCGTTCAACTGGAGATACTTCAATTGAATACCGGCAAGAAACATCCCATGAGTGTGGAGGCAATGGTGTGCCCAAACCTCAAGGACAGTGTCAGTATCCGGTCATCCTGGGGACAAATACGGATATAGTACGAGCTGTCATCAGAGCCTACTTGAAGGAGACTAATGAATTGCCAATGGCCGATAACCGCCTAGATCCTGTACTGAGAGAGGAGTGCAACCGAGTATATGCCCTAGAGCGTCACGGGGACCTCTACAATCGTCAACGTGGACTGACGACCATTTCACCAGGGGGAGTGAAACGCATGGCCGTCTGGTGCTGTTATCCGGATCGGGAGGAGACCGATCATCTGTTCTCACTGGAGAGTGATCCTGAGGAAGAGATCCAGAGAGGGTATCGGGTAATACCTGAAGTAAAAGAGTGGACGACCCGAGTTGCTCTCCGAACCCATGTGTATATCCAAAACATCTCTCCATTTCCAATGAACATCGATGTAGGAGAAAGTCTGGGCAGTATATATCCCGTCAGCCCGGTGGAACCCGCGCCCCAGGTGAATGCCGCTGCAGTAGGTGAGCGGTTAGTCGACCTGGACTTCAACTTCGGAGATTCGACCCTGCCGACCGAGTGGAAGGATCGACTGACAGCCAAGCTGAAGGAAAGAAAATCAGTATTTTCTACCAGCGAGATGGATGTGGGCCGCAGTCGCAGCGCCCAACACACTATTAGACTGAATGACGCCACTCCGTTCCGTGAACGCTCTCGTCGTATCGCCCCCAGGGATGTGGACGATGTAAGGGATGTCCTGGAGGAGATGAAGACCGCTGGAATACTGACGGAGTCGCGGAGTCCTTATGCATCACCCATAGTGGTAGTAAGGAAGAAGAATGGATCTGTAAGATTGTGCGTCGATTATCGAACCCTAAATAATCGTACGGTACCTGACCAATACAATCTCCCTCGTATTGAAGAGGATCAGGAAAAGACTGCCTTCGTCTGTCCCCTGGGCTTCTACCAGTTCACGCGTATGCCCCAAGGTATATGCGGAGCCCCTGCTACCTTCCAGCGGTTGATGGAAAAAACAATAGGGGACATGAATCCTCGGGAGTGCCTGGTTTACCTGGACGATATCATTGTCTTTGGGAAGACCTTAGAAGAACATGAGGAGAGGCTACTGAAGGTGATAGATCGTCTTGGCCAAGAAGGGTTGAAGCTATCACTCGACAAGTGTAGGTTTTGCCACACCTCAGTGACCTACGTGGGACACATCGTGTCTGCCCAGGGGATTGCTACTGATCCAGCCAAAGTAGAAGCGGTGGTGAACTGGCCGCGTCCCGATAATGTCGCGGAACTGCGATCCTTCCTCGGGTTCTGTGGGTATTACCGTCGGTTCGTGGAAGGGTACTCTAGTCGAGCTAAACCCCTGAACAATTTGCTGAAGATATACCCTGAAGATACTGGGAGAAAGGCCACGTCGGCCCGTCAACCGTTTGGTGATAAGTGGACGCCTGAGTGTGAACGGGCCTTCCTGAATTTGAAGAAAAGCCTGACTGAAGCGCCAGTGCTTGCATATGCTGACCCAGAACAACCATATGTCCTGCATGTGGATGCCAGTCTCAATGGACTGGGCGCTGTCCTTCATCAGAAACACCCCGAGGGTCTTCGGCCGGTAGCCTACATCAGCCGCAGTCTGACACCCAGTGAGCAGAAATATCCGGTGCACAAGTTAGAGTTCCTGGCTCTCAAATGGGCGATCACGGAGAAACTTCATGATTACCTCTATGGTGTTACGTTTGAGGTAAGGACCGATAACAATCCCCTCACGTACATCAATACTTCCGCCAAATTGGATGCAGCCGGACACCGATGGTTGGCGACACTATGTAATTACCGATTCTCCCTGAAGTACAAGCCAGGGCCTCTGAACATTGGGGCCGATGCTCTATCACGACGACCAGGATTGAGTGCCACCCCTGATGATGATGAATGGGAAGAGATCCCTGGACCTGGGATGCGAGCAATGTGTAGTATAGCGGCCGTCATCAATGATCAGGTCGCATTCTCTGAACTACGAGTCGCCGATTCGTTAGGGTGCCAGTCGCAAGCGATCCCTGCAGCCTATTGCGGCCCCGCAGGGATGAACATAACCCAGGACAAAGTCATAAGATGGAAAGACTTAGTAGACTATCAATTAAGAGATCCAGTGATCAGCATAATTCGACAAGCCGTTCAGCGGAAGAACCCTGCTCTACTGAAGAGTGCTCCCCGAGATCTGGTCGCGTTACTCATGCGTGAGGTGGACAAGTTCGAGATAGATAATTGTTTGCTCTATAGGGTAGTTCCATATCATAACCACCCTGATAGGCGACAACTAGTTCTACCCCAAAACTTGAGATATATGGTGTTGAAGTCTCTACACGATGACCACGGGCATCTCGGGGTAGAGAAGACTTTTGGGCTAGTCCGAGACCGGTTTTTCTGGCCCAAGATGCGGGAAGCGGTGGAACAACACTGCCGCCGTTGTTCCCGGTGCGTTCAACGCAAGACGTTGCCTACCCGAGCAGCTCCCATGGCCCATCTAAAGAGTTCTGGTCCCATGGACCTGGTGTGTATGGACTTCCTGTGTATCGAACCTGATAGTCGAGGAATCGGTAATGTGTTGGTCATCACGGACCATTACACTCGCTATGCACAGGCCTTCCCCACAAAAGACCAGAAGGCTATCACGGTCGCGAAAGTTCTATGGGAAAAGTTCTTCGTTCACTACGGTCTTCCAAACCGACTTCACTCCGACCAAGGGCGAGATTTTGAGAGTACTCTGATCCGAGAATTACTTAAAATGCTGAACGTCGCCAAATCCCGGACGACGCCGTACCACCCTGAAGGAGATGCTTTACCTGAACGATTCAACAGGACCCTGTTGGACATGCTTGGAACTCTGAAGGGAACGCAGAAAGCAGAATGGAGTCGTCACGTAGAAACGTTGGTACACGCGTACAACTGTACTCGCCATGAGTCCACTGGGTTCTCCCCGTACTTCCTCATGTTTGGGCGGGAGGCCAGACTTCCAGTAGATGTGCGTCTCCGAGTATCAACGGATGGGATATTCAATAACACTCATTTTAAGTACGTGCAAAGGCTAAAAGACAGTCTGCAACAAGCGTACCAACAGGCTGAGAAGTCTACAGCCAAACTGAATGCTGGTAACAAGAGACGTTATGACAATAAAGTCAAGTATCGAGAGTTACGTCCTGGGGATGCAGTGTTACTTCGTAATTTGGGAATCCCCGGAAAACATAAACTGGCGGACCGGTGGAGAGATGGCGTATATGAGGTGGAGTCACAGATGCCTGGCCTCCCGGTTTATCGCATCAGAGACACCGATGGTCGGGTAAAGGTTTGGCATCGTAATCACCTTCTCCCCATCCCCCAAGTGGGAGATGAAGAAGAGGAACTACAGGCCACACCGCTCAACGGTGAGTTCGATCTATCAGAGGTGGGTCAAGAGACTGTAACTAACGAGACTCACTCTGAAACTCCGGAAGACCCTATGGAGGGACCCTCTCAAAGGGACCACCCCGCAGAAGGGGCATCTCCCGAAGGAGCTACGGGTAAAGGGCCCCGTAGGCCAATGCCTACTAAGGTGGCACCAACAGGCCAGCCTTTGGATCCACAGAGCCCGTGTTTTGTACCCTCAGAGACATTTCTCCCCTCAAGGGAAGAGGCTAGGCCTCAGGACTATGCTTATTACTCCCCCGAGGGAGTTGCCGAAGAACAACTCCGACGGGGTCAACGAGTTAGGTACCCGCCAACTAGGGTTACTTACGATCAAATGGGGGCACCCCATTATGAGGCTCAGCAGTGTTCTCGTAGTAAGATACAGTCTGTGATTGTGATGCTCAACGAATTATGCAATCTCGTTTAGAGTTACCTGTGCTAAGTTATATGTTTACTGCATTTTTATTATATAATTTTTGTACATTGGTGGGAAGTTATGTGGTCCAAGCGAGGACGTTGGAGTTTTCACCAGGGGGAGGATGTAGCCAGGTCCCCCTCACGCACTCACCCCCTCCTTCCTCGTTGCGAGGTTAGCGTCCGCCGTGACGCCAGAGGTGGTAGCGTCCGCCGTGACGCCTAGTGTGATTAGCGTCCGCCGTGGCGCAGTGTGGTTAGCGTCCGCCGTGACGCCCAGTGTGGTTAGCGTCCGCCGTGGCGCATGAAGGTTGTGTTGTTATGTGATATATGTTTTGCTATGCAGTAAAGCCAGTCCTGTTTTATATTTGCTCGCTTTGTGTGGTTGTTTCCTGTGAGGGCCTCCTCCCACTCCGTTGGGGTCCCTCCCAGGTGGAGGCGTTGCACCCAGAGATGTATAACATGCATGTACCCCAGGTTCCCCGTGGCGGAAGCTCAGCCCTCCTGTGAGCCAACAGGTAATGCACCACACCTGAGTAACCTTGTATGTTCCTACACCTCCACAGTATTATCTGCGAGCGGGTGGGGGAAAACCCGTTACATATATAGCTTCACAGTCGTAATACATGTGACATAATATAACACGTAATCGGAATAAGTGCTTCAGGTATTAAAGTAGCAATAGGAAAAGGAGTCCCTGCCCTGAAGAGCTTACAATCTAAGTATTAAAAACATAATGCTGTAGTTTAAAACTACTAATCATGTGCTCTTAAAAAAACTATAGGTAAAATATTTGTACTCGGTTTCAAAAGATTTAAGTCTTAATAGAAGAGAACTTACTTTATGTTTTGTATGTCCAAGGTTGTTATCTAGTTCAAAACCAATCTAAACCTTTAACAAAAGGACTTGCTGCATACAACGAAAGCCACTGTAACTATGAACAGGTGAAAGAAAATAAGTAACATTTGGTAAATAATCAACAATATTGATTCTTTAAGTTATGCTCTAAATG
>WSYH01009866.1:0-24731 GCA_036426205.1 Ascaphus truei | reverse complement strand
GGGTGTGTGTGTGTAGGTGTGTGTTGATGGGTGTGTTTTCCTCGCCTAATGGAAAGTCAGCATGTAATATTAAATGTACTTGTAGGGTTTGAGCAGGATCATTGAGAAATTAGATATAAAGAACAATACATTTGTTTGAACAGAACATAGTTGTATATATGATAAGCACATGCCAAATCACAATATATTCTCATATAGAATTAATGAAAATAAGTTCATAAATCAATAGAAACAAGCACTTAAAAATAAATAAAAATTCTTACCCGGTGAGCTGTTGATGCTTTTTCTCTCCGAGTCCGCTGTCCCACCAATCCTCCCAAACGGCAGGTCTTAAACCATCAATACAGAAGCAGTAGTATCAGATGGGTGCTAAGACTTCTTACTTGTTTACTCTGTGGTTTGACTATTGGTTTATATTAAAAAAAAATTATCTACTATATATTTCGAAAGCACGATGTCTGCGTCCCTAGCGGCAATCTCATTGGTCCCTTTGGCCCGCCGCCCCGCACACCTCTCCTTGGCCTGAGGCGGAGTGACTGGCCAAAGGACACACAGGGACACCACACACACACACACACACACACACACACACACAACACACACACAAACCACACACACACACACACACCACCTCTCTCTCTCTGTCCTCGGATACGCTCCCCCCCATCACACTCCTCCTCCACCTCCCTCGCTCCCTCACCTCTCCCTCTCACAGCACCCCTCACCTCCTCCCCTCCACTCCCTCCACCAGTCCCGCTCCCTCCCACTCACCATCCACCTCCCACTCCCCTCTCCACTCACCTCCCTCTCCACTCCCCAATCCCTCCACCTCCTGCTCCACTCCCCTCCCTCCCGCTCAATCCCTCCACCATCCCGCTCCACTCACCTCCCTCCCGCGGGGACAGCAGTGGCCAGGGCAGCCTGCCGTGCCTCCACTCACCTCCCGCTCCCCTCCGACCTCCCGCTCCCCTTCCCTGGCTCGGGGACAGGCATTTGGCCAGGCAGCCTACCGCTGCCGACACTCGTACCTAAGATGGCGGCGGAAGGACCCATTCCTCCCTCGCGACTAACTAATATGGCGGCGGCCAGAAGGAGAGGTGAGTGTGTGTTGATGTGTGAGTGTGTGTTTGGTGAGGTGGATGTGTGTGTGTCACAGCGCGACAGTGTGTGTGGGACACTGTGTGTGTTTTCTGTGTCGTTGTGTTGTGTGTTACACTGTGTCTCAGACCACTGTAAGTAGTTGGACCGGAGACTACCACATGTGGGGGGGGGGGGGGTCATGGAGCGGAGAAGATACAGGGGGAGTGGAGAGGAGGGACCCGTCAATTTAAAGCAACACCAACCCCCCTCCTGTCCACTGTGCCGCTGCCCCCACCCGCCCTTCACTGTCCACTGGCCCCCCCCTCTGTCCACTGCCCCCCCCACGCCTGTCCACTGCCCCCCCTCCTTTCCACTGTCACCCCCCCCTCGTCCACTGTCAGTCACCTCAACCCCCCTCCAGTCCAACCTCTCCCCCCCCTCTCACGGGCTCCCCCCCTCCTGTCCACCTCCCCCCCCCCTTCCCCTCTCCCTCCCCCCCCCTCCTGTCACTCCCCCTCTCCCCCTCCATCTGTCCCGTCCTTATTCCACTGTCCCCGCCCCCCACCCCCACTCCGCCCCTGTCCTTTCCACTGTCCCCCCCCCACCAACCGCCCACTGGTCCCCCCCCATCCACCCCGAAACCCTCAGCCACTGTCCCCCCCCCCATCCTGTCCACTGTCCCCCCCCTCCCTGCCACTCCTCCCCCCTGTCCACTTCCCCCCCCTCCTTCTCCACTCTCCCCCCTCCCAGATCACCCTGTCCAGTCCGTCCACTGTCCCCCCCCTCCCATCCCCTCCTGTCCACTGTCCTTTTCACCGTCCCCGCCCCTGAGCCACTCGCCCCCCCTCCTTTCCACTCTACCCACCCCCCTCCCCTCCCATCCCTCCTGTCCACTCTCCCCCCCCCCTCCCATCACCCTCCTTCCCCTGTTCCTTTCCACTGGTCGCCCCTCCCACCACCCGCACCCTGTCCCCCCCCGCTCACTTCCCCTACCGCCACCCGCTCACTGTCCCCCACCCCGCCCACAATTTCCAACCCCATCCGTATACACAACCACCTCCAACCATTCCCCGCCCCGTAATCCATCCTTTTCCCTTATTTCTCACAGGTTCCCCCTATCCCCCTCCCTCCTTTTCGTTTCCCCCGTACCCGCCTCGCCCTGCCTTCTTCCCCCGCCCCCTCCCTCCGTTTCCCCCCCCTCTCCCCCCTTTTTCCCCCTCTCACCCCCCCCCCCTTTTCCCTAGCGCTAACATGTACTCGCTTGCAACGTCCGCTCTCCCCACCCCCCAGCTCCCCCCTTTCTCCCCCCCCGCATCAAACCCTTTCTCACTCACCCCCCGCTCCTCTTCCTCCCCCCCCGCTCCCCTCTTCTCCCCACCCCCCGCTCCCCACATATCTGCCCCCCCCGCCCCATTTTCCCCCCCCCCTTTCCCCCCCCCCGCTCCTCTTGCTCCCCCCCTTTCTCCCCCCCTTTCCTCCCCTCCTTCTCCCCCCCCGCTCCCCTTTCTCTCCCCCTCACCGCTCCACACCTTATCTCCCCCTCCACACATCACCCTTTCTTTCACTCCCCCGCTCCCCTTTCTATTCCCACCCCGCTCCCCTATGTCTCTTCGTTTCTCTCCCCCCCGCGTCCCCTTTCTCCCCCCCACTCCCGGCGCCCTTGTCTCACCCCCCCACCGCACGCTCCCTTTCCCCCCCCCCCTCTCCCCTCCCCTTTATCCTCACCCCCCCACCATCCCCCTTTTCTCCACCCCCCCTCTGCCCCTTTCCCCTCCCCCGCATCCCCTTTCTCTCTCCCCCCCCGCTCCCCTTGCTCCCCCCCCGCTCCCTTTCTTTCTCCCCCCCCGCTCCCCTTATCTCCTCCCTCTCCCCCTCCCAACTCCCCTATTCCTCCCCCCCGCTCCCCTTTCTCACTCCCCCCCAACTCTCCCCTTTCATCTCTCCCCCCGCTCCCCTTTCTCACCCCCGCACCCTCCCTTTCTCCCCACCCCACTCAATATTTCTCCCCCCCCCAACCCCCTTTCTCCACTCCGGCCCCCCGCTCCCCTTGTCTCCCCCCACGCACTCCGCCCCGCTCCCCTTTCTCCCCCCCAGCCGCTCCCCTGTCTCTCTACCCCTCTCCCACTCCCCTTTCTCCCCCCTCCGCTCACCCTTTCTCCTATCCTCCGCCCTCCCACTTGAGACCCCTTTCTCCCTTTCTCACCCCTCCCATCCCCTTTCTCCCCCCCGTCTGACACACCTTTCCCCCCTTCTCCCCTCTCCCCCCGCACCCCCCCTTTATCTCTTCCCCCTCCCCTTTCTCACCCCCCCGCTTCCCTTTCCTCCCGCCCCCCCGCTCCCCTTTCTCCCCCCCCCCCGCCCGCTCCCCCTTTCTACCGTTTCTCCCCTTCTCCCCCCTGCTCCCCTGTTCTCCCACCCCCCGCTCCCCTTTCTCCCCCCCCGCTCCCTTTCTCACCCCCCGCTTTTCGTCCCCTTTCTCCCCCCCCACTCTCCCCTTTCCCTACTACCCCCCGCTCCCCTTTCTCCCCCCCCCCCCTCCCCTATTCGCACCTACACCACCCCGCTCCCCTTTCTCATTCCCCCCACACCCCTCTCCCCTTTCTCCCCCCCAACCCCCCCCGCTCCCCCTTTCCTCTCTCCCCCCCCCCGCGCCCCTTTCAGTCCCCCCCCCGCGGCCCCTTTCCACCACCCCCTCGTACCCCTTTCTCCCCCCCTTTCTTTCTCCCCCCCCCCTTTCTCCACTTTCTCCGCCCCCCCCCTACTCTTTCTCCCCTATCTTCCCCCCCCCCCCTTTCTCCCCCCCCCCTTTCCTCCCTTTCTCCCCTTTCTCCCCCCCAGGCTCCCCTTTCCTTTCTCTCCCCCCCCCCCGCTCCCCTTTCTCCCTTCTCTCCCCCCCCTTCTCCGCCCCCCCCAACCCAGCTCCCCATTTCTCGGTGCTCCCCCCCCCCTTTCTCCCCTTTCTCCCCCCCCCCCTTTAGTCCCATCCACTTCCTCACCCCCCCTTTCTCCATACTCTTCTCCCCCCCTTTCTCCTATCCCCTTCTTCTCCCCCCCCTTTCTCCCCTTTCTCCCCCCCCCCGCTCCCTTTCTCCCCCCCCGCTCCCCTTTCTCCCCCCTCCGCTCACCCCTTTCTCCCATTCTCTCCCCCCCAACGCTCCCCTTTCTTCCCCCCCCAAGCGGAGCTCCAACACCCTTTCTTCCCCCCCCCTCCTCCCCTTTCGCCTTCTGTTCTCCACCCCCCTTCTTACCCCTTTCTCCCCCCCCTTTCCTCCACCACCCCTTCTCCCCTTGGCTTTCTCCCCCCCTCTTTCTCTCCCACCGCCCCTTCTCCCCATTATCTAGCCCACCACCCTTTCTCCTCCACTTTCACTCCCCCCCCTCTTTCTCCCCCCGTCTCCTCCCCCCCTTTCTTCCCTTTCTTTCTTTCTTTCCTCCCCCCCCTTTCTCCCCTTTCTCACCCCCACCCTTTCTCCCCTTTCTCCCCCCCCCTATTCCTCCCCTTTCTCCCCCCCCCCCTTTTCTCGCGCTTTCGCTCTCTCTCTCCCCCCCCCTTTCTCCCCTGTTGCTCACCCCCCCTTTCTCTCCCTTTGCCTCCCCCCCTTATCTCCCTTTGTTCTCCCCCCCCGACCCACCCTCTCGCCTTTCTTCTCCCCCCCTCTTACGCCCTTTCACTCCGCCCCCCGCATCCCCTTTCTACCCCCCCCGCTCCCCCTTTTCTCCCCCCACTCCCCTTTCTTCCCCCCCCCCGCTCCCCCCCTTTCTCTTCTCCCCACCCCCGCTCCCCCACTTGTCTCACCCCCCCCCGCTCCCCTTTCTCTCTCCCCCCCCTCTCCCCTTTCTCCCCCCCCCTCCTCTCCCTTTCTCCCCCCCCCGCTCCCCCATTTCTCCCGCCCCCGCTCCGTTTCTCTCCATTCTCCCACTTCTCACTCCCCCCCGGACCCACCCTTCTACCCCTTTCTTCCCCCCCCCCTCTCGTCCCCTTTCACTCTCCTCCCCAGCCCCCGGCTCCCCCTTTCTCCCCTGCCCACCCCCAAGAACAGCCCTGCCCCCCAGCGCCAACCCTCTCGCCGATTTCTTTCGCCGACCCCCCCGCCCTCTCCAACCTTCTTCTCCCGACCCCCCTCTCCCTTGTCTCCCCCCCCCCGCTCCCCTTTCTTCTCCCCCCCCCCCCCCGCTCCCCTTTCTTCCCCCCCCCCCCACCGCTCCCCCTTCCTCCACCCCCCCCCCCGCTCCCCTTTCTCCCCCCCCCCGCCCCTTTCTCCGCTCGCCCCCCCCACCCACCGGTCTCCCCTTGCTCCCCCCCCCCCCTCTCGCCCTTTCTCCCCTTCTTCTCGTCTTGTTCATCCCCCCCCCGCCTCTCCCCTTTCTTTCTCCGCGCCCCGCCCCTCTCGAAATCACCCTTTCTTCACCACAACCCCCCCCACCCACCGCTCCCCTCTCTCCCCATTCCTCCCCCTCCCTTCTCCCCTCCCCCCTCCTCCCCTCCCCTCCCCCCTCCTCCCTTCTCCCCTCCCCTCCTCCCCCTTCTCGCATTCTTCCCCCCCCGCCTCCCTCCCTTTCTCCACCTCCCCCCCCCACCTATCCCCGCTCTCCCCCTCCGCCCTATCTCACTCTCCTCCCCCCCTCCCCTCCTTTAACCTCACCCTCCCCCCTCCATCCCCTCCCCCTCCCTCCCTCCCCCCTCCCTCCACCTCCCTCCCCTCCGCCCCTCCCTCCCTCCGTCCCTCCCGCCCTCCTCAAGCCCTCACCCCCTCCTCCCCTCCTCCCTGTTCCCCTACAAACCCCTCATCCCCTCTCCCCATAAACCATTTTTAAACAACCCACACAGATTACCTTTTATTCAGGCGTTTCTTTTCAACAGTTATTATCCAACCTTTACAACAAAATACTCACCTATTGTTCACCATTTATAATAATACTACCTATTTACAATTAGCACTCCCTGGCAACGCGGTCCCTCTCTAGTAAAATATAAAAAAAAAAATAAAATAATAAATACCAAAAAAATTAAAAAAAAATAATAAAAACATAGCTTAATATTCCATTTTAAAATCAACGTCTTATTGCGGTGATTCAACCTTCAATTCTCCTCAATTTCCAATACATTCTATCCCTGATTGCCACCACAAATTAATTGCCATCTCCTGAGGACTGAAGTGGATACCAGTTGGCAAAATGAATACATCTTCCCAGTGGGATAATTAGTTTAATGGGGTGTAGGGTTGGAAACGTGCTTGCTTGCAAAGGAGGCAATCGCAGGAACTGTGAAGACAGCCATTTTATAATAGAACCCATTTTAATAAGAGTAAGTTCAACGTGGTTGGATCCCTGACCAGGGTTTTACATGAGTCCTGCCAACAGTGGGTAATTAGCGAATTAGACATGGGCAAAAGCTCTATCAAAATTATCTTGGCACTCCCGGTTGGAAAAAAATAAACCTATTAAACAGTACTACCACCACAAATAGTTTTCTTGATCAGTGATACCAGTTAATGGTGGACAGGGGTTTACTGGAGTGTGGTTCCTTTGCAGTTATTAAAACATAGCGTCTCTTAAGGTCCTGTGTGCATCACAAACAACACAAACAAAACCAGTCTCCCGCTCTAACACACATTGCGTTACTCATTTGCTGGGTGACGTATGCTCTCAAGTGTTAAAAGAAAACAAACAAATCGTATTTGACGACATCCTACAATTACTTTATCCTTTATTTTCAGGTGGCACACATATTCCATCCACAAGCGCAGTACAAGGGGGCGGAAAACAATAACTACATAAAATAACTCCCCACAATTGGCCTGTAGTCAGAAGGGCGCAGTGTCGACCCCAATTGAGCTTACAGTCTAAAAGGAGGGTGAAAGGGAGCATAAAAGGGTTCAGGCGTAGAAGAAACATGACAGTTTTTTTACAGATGTCAAGGACATAGTAATATAACACACACACCACATGTTAATATACTGGGGTTTTTATTTGCCCTTTGCAATTGATGCCTCGCCTATCTGGCGTGGTGACTGCAGGTATATTTGTCTTATATAGCGCCAGCAAGAGAAAAAGGAACCCCAATCCCCGGAGAGCTTACCGATCTATGTGAGAATCTCACGAGAATTGCCAATGTATGGCCGGTCTTTGTGTCTGTGGAACGAGGACGGGCACAGGGGTGTGTGTCAGTGAAGGGTTACACACCACTCGAATCACTGGAAGGATAACCCCTTTGCTTTGAATTGGCAGTTAGTGATGCGACTGTATTGATTTCCCGGGAAGCTGCAGTAGATAACTGTCCTTCGTTCCATATGCTACTCATTGCTCAACAATCATTGGCCAAGCTTGGTGGGGGGGATCAATTCCCTTTTGGCAACACCCTGTTGGCAGAGCAAAATTGGCCAGGGCCGCAGCCCCCCCTCAAATGCCAATGTAAAGGCACAGTGGGGTGCGCATGTGACAGTCCTGTTATCAGTGATACATCAGGTTTACCTGCTGAGTCAGTGTCTGGGCACACTCATTATCTTAATGATCACACTGGCAATGGAAAGCCAGATCTTTAGTTCCTAAAGGCAGAGAACGCGAGAATAATTCTTATTTGTGTATCTTTCGGCTGTATTTTTCATTCAGTGATCGGTTGTGAATGTGTCTAAAGCTGGGGTAAAATCCCAACTCCCAGTCCCAGACCTCACTACAACAGGTCAGGTTTTCAGGCTATCCCTGCTTCAGCACTTGTGGCTGAATCACTCCCAGCTTCAACACAGGTGGCTCAATCTGTGGCTCAGTCTTTGAGGTGACTGAGCCACCTGTGCTGAAGCAGGGATATCCTTAAAACTGACCAGTATGGTAGTCTTTTGCAGAGAACTGACTACGGTCCACCCCTGGTTCTATAAAAACAATGTGGGGATGGATGGTGCCCGAGCGCAACAACAATTGATAAGTGAAACTTCCTTGTGTTTTGCCGCTCACAGAAGTGTTTTATTCCATCAAAAATATAAAAATGAAAGTAATAAGTCAATTGATACAAATGCAAGTAGGGGTTTGACTGGGAACCCACTTTCGCCACGGCTGACTGTGACCAACACCAGCAGAGCTCGCGCACGGTGACTGGGAACACACGTGAGCAGAAAGCACACGCGACAGGTCTCGCCACGGTGAGCGGGAACGCGCCGTGACGCGCCACGGTTGACTGTGAAAGCGCGTGCTCGCACACGGTGACTTTGAACGCGCGTAGCTCGCCATCGGTGTTACTGTGAACATCTCGCGCGCATCGGCCACGTGACGGTGGCCACCGCCGCTTGCTCCCACGTTGACAGGGGAAAGCGCGTTCTCGCTCACGGTGACTGGGAAAGCGCTCTCTCGCCTGGTGACACATGGGAAAGCGCGTCTCATCGCTACACGGTGACCTGGGAACTGCGCTTTCTCATTCCAACGGTTACTGATGACAAAGCGCGCGCTAATCAAAACTCCATCTGTGGACTGTCTAACGCCGGTGCCTCGCCAGAGTGACTGGGGAAGGCGCTTTCTCGCCACGGTGGACTGTGAAGCGCGATGCTCTCCACGGTGAGACTGTGAAAGCGCGTGCTCGCCACGGTGACTGTGAAAGCGCGTGCTCGCCACGGTGACTGTGAAAGCGCACGCTCGCCACGGTGACTGTGAAAGCGCAGCATCTTCACGGCCCGGTGACAGTGGATAAACACGCGTGCTCGCCACGAGTGACTGGGAAAACATACACTGCGTGCTCCCCACGGTGCTTAAAGCGCGTGCTCGCCACGGTGACTGTGAAGCGCTTGCTTGCCACGGTGACTTGTGAAAGCGCGTAGCTTGCACGTGACTGTGAAAGCCGCGCAGTATCTCCAACGAGTGACTGTGAAAGCGCTCATTCTCGCCACAGTATGGGAACGCGCGATGCTTCTCCACGGTGACTGTGACAAGCGCGTGCTCAGCCACGGTGACGTGAAAGCGCACTGTCGCGCATCTCACGCGTGACTGGGAAAGCGCGCGCAAACCCTCCCCACGGTGACTGGGAAACATCACGCATAGTGCTCGCCACGGGGGGGGGGGTACGGGTGATGTGAAAGCGCGTGCTTCAGCCAACGTACTGGGAACGCGCGTGCTCGCGCGCGGTTACCTGTGAATGCGCGGGCCTCGCCATGGTGACTTGGAAACAAGCGCCGCGCATCGCCACAACACAGGATAATGAAAGCGCTTGCGTCGCCACGGTTGAACTAGGGGAAAACGCGCGTGCATCGCCAACGGTGACTGTGGGAAACGCAAGCCTCGCCACGAAGTGACTGTGAAAACGCTACGTGCATCGCCACGGTGACTGGGAAACGCAGCATACATCGCCACGGGTACTACTGTGAAAGTCGCTTGCTCGCCCCGAGATACTACACATTGGACGGTCGCGGCTCGTGCCGGCGGTGACTGTAAAGGCGCGGGCCACTCCGACCAAGGGTGACTGGGAACGCGCGCTCTCCGCCACGGTGGACTGAACAGCGCTGCCAGGCCACGGTGACTGGGACGCGCAGATGCTCGCCACGGTGACTGGGAAAGCGCGCGCTCAATAGAAAGCTAATCAAGCCTACGGTAGACTGCAGACTAACTGCGTGCATCGCCACGGTACTGTGAACGCGCGTGCTCCGCCACGGTGACTGGGAACGCGCTAAGATGCTCGCAAGCACGTGGTGACTGGAACAAGCGCGTGAGCTCGCCACGGTGACTGGGAAACGCGCGTGCTCGCCACGGTGGCCTGGGAACGCACGCGCATCGCGACGGTGACTGGGAAAAGCGCGTGCTCTCCACGTGACTGTTGAAAAGCGTCGTTCTTCTCCACGGTGATGTGAGAGAGCGCGCTTCGTCACGGTGACTAGGAGAATCGCACGTGCTCGCCACAGTGACTGTGAAAAGCGCGGCAATCCACCCAGACTGACTGTGAAGCGGCTGCGCATCGTCCCCAGGTGACACGGACAAAAGCGCTGCACAGCTCAAATCCACTGTGACTGGGAACAGCGCAGTGCTCTTCGCCAACAGGTTGAACTGGGAAAAGGCGCGCGCAAGAGATATAGACATAAAACAAGAAACAATAAGGTCGTCCACGGTCATACCTTTAAACACGCATAGCTCGCCACGGTGACTTGGGACTCGCCATAGGCTCTGCCAACACGGTGACTGGGAACGCGCGTGCCTCGCCCACGGTGCCTGGGAACAGCGACAACGCTCCACGCCACAGTGACTGTGAAAGCGCGTGCTCCCGCAACACGGTGCTGTGAAAGCGCGTGCTCACCACACGGTGACTGGGAACGCGCGTGCTAAGGCTCGCCATCGGTGACTGGGAAAAGCGCAGCGCTCTCGCCACGGTAGGTGGGCCCCCTGGGAACGCGCAGAAGAGCTCTCGCCACTGTGACTTGGAACACAGTCACGCGCTCAAGCCACGTTGCCCTGTGTAACTCGCTCTTGCTCGTCCGCCTGTTCCTGTTAACGCGCTCTCAGTCGCCACTGTGACTGTGACAAGGCGCAACGCATCGCCACGGATTGAGCTGTGAAGCGCACGCTCGCCACGGTGCCGGGGAAAGCGCTCAAATGCGTTCCCCCCCGCCAGCGGGGACTGGGAACGCGCGTGCTCGCCACGGTGACTGGGAACGCGCGTGCTCGCCACGGTGGACTGGGAAAGCGCGTGCTCGCCACGGTGACTGGGAAAGCGCTCGCTCGCCACGTGACTGCAACGCACCGTGCTCGCCATGCGACTGTGAAAGCGCGCGCCAAGCCTCTCCACGGATGAGTGTGGAACGCATACGCCTCGCCACGGTACTGGGAACGCACGCGCATCAGCCACTGTGACTTGGACGCGCGTGCTCAAGCCACGGATGACTGGGAAAGCGCGCATGCTCCCACGGTGCACTGTGAAAGCGCACGCTCGCGACACGTTACTATACACAAAGCGCACGCACTCCGCCACGGTGACTGGGAAAGCGCACGCTCGCCACGGCTGGAACTGGGGAAACGCGCGTCCTCGCCACCGTGACTGAGGGACGAAGCGCGTGTCTCGCCACGGTGACTGCGGACAGCGCGTGCTCTCGCCACGGTGACTGGTGAAAGCGCAGTGCTCGCCACACTTGACTGTGAAAGCGCACGCTCGCCACGAGTGGACTTTGAAAAAGCAACGCGCAACTACGCCAACGCCACGATGACGTGGAAATTACATCCCATGCTCGTCTGTCACATACCCCTTTTAAAAAAACATTAACAGTTCCAGTAATTATAGTAATGTGTATGTGTATGTGTATATATATATTCTGGGTATGCACCTTAACCCTGGCTGTGGCTCAAAGCTGGACCATGCAGCAAGCTTAGGTCCTTAGGGAACCATGTTAAAAATGGGTTGGGAAAGCAAAATGGCACTGTGCTAGCTCAATTTGCTTGCATGTCATTTCCCAGAATCCCTTGCTGCAGTGAAGGCTGTGTGCTGGGTTTAATGGGGAAAGCGGGGTTGGAGACACCACCTACCCTAATTACATCGATGAGCATACATTTCGTTATTTACATTATATATATATTATACAGCTGAGAGCCCCGTCGTTGCCTGGAGTTTGTGGTGTTGGTGTGGCCTTTTTGGGTGGATGGGTCCAAGGCACATGTCGGTGGTAGTGCTGCTGTGGCTGTACTTCTGGTGAGGGGTATCGGTGGTGCTAGTATTGGAGGGTTTTTGGTGCTGATGTGGGTGGCGGAATGTGTTGTAGCCGATGGTGGAGGTGCAAAGGTGGCTATGTGTGGGTGCTGATTGGTTGATGGGGGCTGGGAATGGTGGGGACCGAGATGCCATGGCTGCTGGGGGGGCATTGGGATAACCGGTGTGACTGATTTGGGTGGCTGGTGTGGTGTGTGTGTATCCATGTTGTTTGGATAACATTTGTAATGTGTGGTACGTGTTATACATAGTGGGTGTATATGTGTGTAATGATACGTGTGTGTGTATTTGGTATACACGTGTGTGTTTATACCGTGTGGTTGTCGACACTATGTGTGTGTATACACCTGTGTGTATCACGTGTGTGTATACACGTGTGTGGGGTACGTTGTATACACGTGTGGTGCTATACACGTGTGTGTATACACAGTGTTGTGTTGTTATACCACGTGTGATGTGATATACACCTGTGTGTGTGTATACACGATGTGGTCATACACATTTGTGTGTGTATGACATTGTGTGTATGTATATATTGTGTGGGTGTGTATACTTGTGTGTGGATACACATGTGTGTATACACGGTATAACATGTTTTGTGTGGTGGTTTCTACAATCGTTTGTGTGTAGTCTACTTGTAACAGTTTTTGTGTGTGTATACACAATTGTGTGTGTGTAGTGTTGTACATTTTGTGTTTGTACATACTTGTGATGGTATTGAATAGCCACATGTGTGTTACTGTGTGTCATACATGTGATCATTGTAGTAACAATGTGTGTGTGTGTATAACACACGTTGTGTGATATCACATGTGTGTGTGTATACATGTGTGTGGTACACTGTGTGTGTGCCATACACCATGTGTGTGTGTACCACATGTACTGTGTGTAACACCCATGATGTGTGTGTCCACAACACATGTGTGTGTGTGTATACGACATGTGTGGGTGGTATACACCTTGGGTGTGTCTGTAATACACGTGATAGGTGTGTGTATCACGAACATGTGTGTGTATCCACGTGTTGTGTTTATATACATGTGTGTGGTGTGTATCATGTGTTGTGTATACATGTGTGTGTATACATGGTGTGTGTGTGTGTGTAAATACCGTATGTGTTATGATACCTGTGTGTAGACGTTGTGAGTGTATACGTGTTGTGTATGTGTACATGTGTGTGTGTGGATGTCTCCATGTTTGTGTGTGTAAATTCTCCATGATGTGTGTGTGTATGCTACTCCATTGTGTGTGTAACTTGTTAACACATGTGTGTGGTATACGATGTACCTGTGTTTGTGTGAACTGTCTACGTGTACATGGGTGTGAGTATACGTGATACATGTGTGTGTGGTACGTGTCTACTGTGTACATGTGTGTGTGTTTCTAAACGTGTACAATGTGTCGCATCAGGTGGTTCGACGTGCTACGTGTGTGTGGTGTGTCTACGTGCGTGTGTGTACGTGTGTAGCGTGTGTGTCTACGTGTGTGTCTATGTGTGTGTGTTGTCTCGTTTGTGTGTTTGTGTATCATCGTGGTGTTGTGTTTGTTCTACATGTGTGTGTGTTTTTGTGTATACTGGTTGTGTGTGATGTAACGTGTGTTGTGTGTTCTACGTCCGTGTTTGTGTGTGTGTCTACGTGTGTTGGTGTATGTGTGTTCTACTGTGTGTGTGTGTGTCCACCCTTCGTGTGATGTTTGTGTCCCTGTGTGTCCCCCTTTGGCCCGTGCTCCTCCGACAGGAAATGGGGGGGTGGGAGGAGTGGGTGGGATGTTAGTGGGAAGGGGGGGCGGTGGGGGGAGGTGGTGGGCAGGGGTGTGTATTGGTCTTTCTCGTTGTGTTAATTAGTTGGTTCCTTGTTAGGTGGTTTGTGAGTGTTGTTAGGAAGTGGGGTTAGATGGTGCTGTGGTGGTACGGGTGGGAGGTCTTTCTTTGGTCTTGCTTTGGTTTGCATCTCGGGGGAGTGGTGGAAGTTCGCTGTTGGGGGGGAGTTACTGTGGGCACAGGGGGGGAGTGTGGTATGGGATTTGGGAAGGGGGTGGGGGGATCTGGAAGGGTGGGTTGGAGGTGTGAGGATGTGGTCGGCGTGTCCGTCCTGGGAAGGACGTTCCGGGCGGTGCAGGGGGTGTGCCGGTGGGGGTGGCGGGGACCTCGTGCCTGATCATCTCGCGTGGGGTGCGGGGAGGCTTCCGGGGGGTTGGCGAGGCCGGTGCCGGATGTGGGGGGTCAGGACCGTGTGGTGGCGTGGCGGTTCAGGGGGTAGGTGGCGGGAGCGGTGCCGCGGGTGGTTGTTGCGGGGTCTGTTTCCTTGTTGGTTTTTCTGTTCTGGTTCCCCGTTCTGGATTGTGCGGTCATTCTCTTTCTTACGCATCTCCTTGGTTGTTGTAGTTTCTTTCTTTCCCTTTTTTGTGCTTGTTGTTTATGTTAGTTTTTTTCCCTGTCGTCTTTCCACGGTTCCTTTCCCTCTGTCTACCATTTCTTTTCTTTTTCTCTATTTTTTATTTCTTTTCTTTTTCTTCTTCCCTTTTGTTTGTTTCAGAATTGTTCTTCCTTCCTTTTTTTTCCGTGTCTTCCTAGTATGTGTTTCTCTTTCTTTTCCTTTCTCTCCCTCCCCTCTCTCATCTGAAACCAAGGAGAAATGGGGACATACCTCCCATGCTTACCTACGCCCGCTACTTATGTGTTCTCGCACCTCATCCATTAGAACTGAAACCCAAAACAGGAGCGGCAACGTCCCCCACGGACATGACACGCAACCTCCCCCCCTTCCCCGCTCTCCGTTCCTCTCACACCTCTCAACTCCCCATTCTCTTTGTCCCCAAGAACCGCGGGTGTCTGCCCCTTCACCCCCCCTCCTACATGCTCCACCAACCCCGACCGCAAATCCGCACCCTCGCGTCAGGCCTCCCCTCTGTCCATCGACTCTTAGGACGGGAAGAGCAGGCTTGTTGTGGGCCAGCATCCACCGGCTGTGTCCCCCGGCGCCTATCAGCTCACACGAAAAACACACCCGCTGAACTGTACGGCGCCGGGGGTGGGGTGGGGAGTTTGAAAGCGACGGGGACCGGGGAGAAGGAGGGAGGCTGATGATTCGGGAGGAAGAAGGCGGAGGCATTCCAGGTGTCGGGATATTTGAGGGCCCCCCCCCCGGGTTATCATCTCTAATGGTACACACCCCCCCCCTACTGTAGGTGTGGTGATCCCTGTGTGTGTGGCCTGTGTGTGTGTGTAGGTGTGTGGGTTCCCTGTGTGTGTGTGTTCCGTGTGTGTGCCGTGTGTCACGTAGTGTGGTGTGTCAATGTCCGGGTCCGATTCCGTGTGTGTGTCCGGATAAATGTAGATATCAGAAAGTCAGTAAGTGGTGTGTCCGTGGGTCCCGTAGGTGTAGTGTGTGTGTGAAGGTTTTATCTTTTAATTTTTATTCGGAGCCCTTCTTTTTAGCTGGCCTTTTGGCGTCCGTCGCTTTATTTAGCCGCAGGTGGGGGTTTGTCGCTGCTGTAGTGTCGTGTGGTTGTTGTGCCGTCGTCGCGTTTGTCCTTCTTCGTTTTCCCCCCCTTTCCCTTTTCTTTTTTATCTATAACCGTTTTTGGAATCGACTCCTTTTACTTCTCCATGCCCTTATCGAGCACCCCCGGGAGGTAGGGTCACACACCTACCCCATTTCATATTTGGTTATCGCCACCGATCCCTAGTGTTCGCCTTACCTAACCCGACTTCACTTTAGTCGGTTACCTCTGAGACAGTTGAATGGCACCAGGAGGGGGAGTAAATCCTAGCAGCATGGGTGCATAACGCTAAATGCCCAAAAAATAGAGTAAAAGGTGAAGGGTCACTAGCTACCAGACGAAGGCATCAATGAGGGGGTAAATGATACCTCCCTCCCTTTCCCGTTCTCTATGTTTTCTTATTTTCTTCCCAAGGGACCAATTGAGATTTCCCCTAGGGACACCGGACATCCGAGGCAGGCAAACATACAAGTGCTTTCCACTATCTAGTATAAAAAGAAGATAATATGTGTGTGTCGTGTTATATGCTGCACAGCAGCTTGCAGGTTATTGCTATGGCATTTATATTTATATAGTGGGTGTGTCGATGTCTGGTTTTGTGTGTGTCTGTATGGGTGTGTGGTCTGGTGTTTCACAACAGTATAACCAGCTCATCTTGTGGTAGTTCAAAGGGCGCATGGTTGCCCTTGACATCATCCCCCTGATATCCCATCCCCCGGCTTTGACTGGTCCGGATCCACTACGCTGTGAGCTGTCACTTCCCTCAGCGCAGGAGGCTTCCTCCTTCCCTGCTCCCGGCTGGAACCCCCCCTGGGGTCGGTCCACAATAGACAAACGTTACTAAACTTATCTCTCCCGGGGAGCGGTTTTGTCTCAAATAGCATGACTGTCTGATTTTACCCGGCGTGACCTAGCCCGCAAGTTCCCCCCGGCTGCAGGCCTGCGTGGTTACTGGTGTGCGGATTGTAGGGCCTGTACCTCATCCCCTGCTCCCCTGCTCCCAACGGTTCCCTTACAATGCCCATAAATACAAGATCAGCAGTTACACCCCCGCCCCCCCCCCGCCCCAAACCTGATTTTTTATATATATATATTACCAGTGCTTCGTTTTCTCCGCCTTCCCTTCATTTTCCGCCTGCCTCCCTTCCCACCTCTAGTTTGGAGGGGGGAGTTTTGGTTTGGCCAGCACAACAGACAAACACAACAAATATGGTCGCCAACACAAGCATTAACCACTGGGTCATCCCTAGTAGAACGGTGACACTCCCCAAGACCTACTTGTACTGAAACACTGTCCCAAGCAGCCATGTTGTGGAATCTTTGCTGATGTCTCTACCTAGGGGTCAAGACACTCAAGGTCATTTGCATAACGGTTCAGCTCTTTATAGACGGAAAGATGCAATGTAACATCTCTGAATCTACGCGGAGAGATAACCGGGTTTACCCCTACACTGCAAGAACTGCAGGTTGACGCGATGGGCTGTCTTGTTCTCAACCTCCTCAAACTCTCACTGTGACTCGTGAAGCTACGCGTCTAAGCCAGGGGTGGGAACTCCACTCCATCAAGGGCCCCACGTCAGAGTCAGTTGTCTACACCTCCCCAGGATATCCTCGCGTCACAACAAGTGGCTCAGTCGTAATGACTGATTGAGTCCACCTGTGCTTAAGCAGACGACATCCTGAAAAAACAGAACCTGTTGGGAGCCCTTGGACTTGCAGTTGGCCAACCGGTCTAAAACCAACATTTTTGAATAGCACTATCCTACTTCTTTCTGAATGTATCCAAATGCCCCCTTGTCACATTCGGCAGCTTATATATCATACAAAGATAACGTGCATACAGAGATGGAAGGTGACAGTGGGCAAGAACGTCAGAAGCCTATGGAACCAATGTTACATTATACACACTAATACCAATGTAAAAAACAAATAACCAAGCCATTATAGAGCAAACATTTAACTCATGATTCACCTAAACTTCATATACCACACCACAGCTCGCGGAGTGTAATGGTCCCTCCAGGGTTATTCCATATTTGCAGGGGGGCAATTGTCTGCCGTTAGAATTTTCCACGGCTCCGTCTTCCTCTCACTGGAACGTCCTCATCTAAACTTAAGAAGCCTGATGTTTAACAAAGACATCATATTGCAAACAGTGTGCCTACATCAATCTATATACTGTGTATTCACGATACTAGTGGAAAGGCGAATGTCTCGTACCTACTACCTGTGTTAAGACGCATGAACAGAGTCAGATGGCGGAGTCACCACACTTACTTGAGCTGGAGATGCTGACAGAGAACGTGGGCTATTTTCCCCCAACGTGGATAGTGAATGGGTTGATGGATTGCCACTTTAAAACACGCATTACACAACGGCCCTAAAAACTTGCTTGTAAGGGTTATAGTGGTGTGTTTTATAGCAAACGCCTTGTGCTGGGCCAGCTATCATTACTCGTTTCCAAAGCATCATTATACCATAACCCGGCACCATAATATTTTGGGAGGAATTATTGCGACAAGGAAACAGAAATAGGTCACTATACCGAGTTCATCAACATGTTCAAGTCAAACAAATTCACAGCCAGTATCCAGCATCTGTAAGTCATAACCCATTTCGCTCCGCATTAGATTCAAGCGCCTAGCAAGGACTATGACTATTCAAGTAGTGAGAAGCCACCCCCATTATTGTAAGCTCTGGCGGTGCGGAATTTTCTTTCCTATTTTTCAGGGTTTGATGTTTGTGGCGACCTTATTGGTTCTATCATTTCCCACCTGTATTGGTCCTGTATTGTCTCTTTTGTGGAAAGCGTCCACATATAGTTGAGGCGCCATCTATATAATGAAAATATCACACATACTAACACCTCGCCAGTGGAAACGAACATTGGATGCTTGGAATTATTCTCAGCGAATGAAAGCATAACGGGTATGTATAAGGTAGTACCTGTGGCAATAGCATCCTAAACCTTCTGTTCACCAAGTGACAAAGCCGTACGATTGGAAGATGGTTTTTTCCCTTTTTCCACGCTTTTATTAACTGGGGGGAGCAGTAAGCAATATAGGGCTTATTCTCTCCTGCAGCTCAGAAGTGGTAAGTGCAATCGACCGGTTGTTTGGCCATGTTCAGAAGAAGCTGAATGAAATGAAAAGAGAAAACCCTATTCTCTATTGCGACACCGCGTCTATAAATGTGGACAACAACCGCCCAAAACCCCCGGATTGTGGGCTTGCTTTCAAATCAGGTAATGACCTTGAGGCAGGGCCCGCCGACGAAGGGCGAGTCGGGAAAGCCCCCCGGGCCCGGTGGCTGCGTGAGCCCGTCCAGAGTCGGCCCCACTTCTTTGCCCGGCTGCCGGTCCTTTCGGTGCCTGCCGGGCCCCCGCTCTCCCCAGCTGTGTGTCTCCCCTGCTGTCCCTGCAGGGCCTCCTCTCGAGGCCCACACATGGTAGAGCCTAGCACCAGAGCCTAAGACCGCCTCCCCAGGTAATAAGTCTGTAGCCTTTTGTGGGTTGTTTTTTTTTATTTATTTGAGTGGGGGGGGGGTTGTATGTTATTTGTGATGTTTTTTATATTGTCATTTTGGTGTGTGGTTTTTTGTTTTTGATCCGTGGGGGGGTGGGGGTGTTTGTAATGTATTCGAGGGGAGGCGTGATTATTTGTTGTGTGAACCGGGGGAGGTGGGACGCAGATGTGATGAGAGTGGGGTAATGTTGGTAGGGAGGGGGAGAGAGGGGCTGTAAAGAGGGAGTTGGGTAATGATGACTTGGTGGGAGAGAATAGATGGGATGAGGGGAGAGAAGAAGAGGAAGTTCCCAAGGTGTCAATTGGGAGGTCGTCAACCGTTTGCACACTGGGTGTGTGGCGGTGTTGGGTGGGGGAGGGGGCCCGGTCCTAACTCTATCCGGGGCCCGCGTGAATCAGTCTGCAGTCCCTGACCGAGGTTGGTGCCAACTCCATCCCCAGCCTGACTTATTGGTTTTGCTCTCTCAGCACACCAATATTCATCAGCCTAAAGGTGTAACTCCACAATACCAATCTCGCCACCTCCATTGAGGTGGGGACACAAATGCGCGGTGTTTTCAGAAGCTATTTGCGTAACCGAGCCACGAGAAGAGCAGGCTTAGTTTACCAAAAAATGTGAGTTGGAAGCTTTTCTGGACAAGCGGAGCCGGATGAACTTCCTTCCTATAAAACGCCTATTAGCTGTAGGACTGTGGAAATGCAAGATGAGTGCTTGTTACAGATAGCAAAGCACGCCAACCCTTTTCTTGAAAGCCACTTTAGACGTGGGTTGTCCCACTTAGAATAGGCGCATTGGGGCCCACTCTATAAACCCCTCCGATAAAAAAAAAAAAATTCGCCGGGCCGTTTACAACCGCCAGTTTCGACAGCGTTGCATATCACGGTATCAGAAAGCCTCGAATTACTATTGATAGACAAAATTCCCAAAACGGGTCGAGTACCGGCGACCGTGTGTGTCGGGCTTACCTGGCGACTTTCTTTCAGCCGCACAGAGAGAGCCGCCTCTCCTGCGAAATCCGCCAGCGATCAAAGTTTTTAATATACATTTTAAATACTGGTGTATATGACCAAGGGTCCTCCGGAGCAAACTTTGTTGATTTCAAGGTTGCTGGGACCCCCTGCTTTCCGAGATACATAGGCCCCGTTGTGGGGTTGCCGGTATCCTCCTCATGCATTTCAAATGTCTCGCGTCACGTTGCTGTAGGAATTTAACATCCATAGATACCGGCACCCATATACACCGGCCGTATCTGCTGGAACGGGGGTCCCCGGACCTCCAACTCACAAGGTTTCTGCTCCGGAGACCCCCCTGCTACAATACAGGAATTATTAACCATACAATAAAAATTAGTAGTGCTATCCGCTATGGTAATGAACTGCTTTTAATGAACATTTTACTAATTACTTGGTGCGGGAGCAAGGGGTCCCTGTAGATGAACCCATGATTTCAGCCCGGCCCCCTGCTTCCCGAGTTTTTTAATTTAATATTTTTAATTATTTCTTTGGTTTACTACTGGTTTTAATATGATTTGTTGGCTAGTGTTTTATTATTCATTGATTTGTTGTCGTAGGTTAATTAATTCATTGATTGTGGCTATGGCTTTTATGTATGAATTGCTTTTCGGCTCAGTGGTTTTATTTTCTTGAATAGTTTCCTGGCTGGTGTTTATTGAATTGTATTCTCTGATGTTTTGGAATATACGATTTTTTTTATTATTGTGCTGTTGGAGATGGATAAATGTGTATGGATGTGGCTTACTATTTAGGCTTTTGGTTCTTTTATTGTTGGGTGGGGGGGGGGTTTTTTAGGCTAGCCTGTTCTGTTATTTTTTTTTATTGTGTCTCCCGTATTTTTTGGCCTTCCTTACTGTTTTGATTGGTTTCCCATTGAACTGCTGTAGTGTCTTATGCCCATCTTTATAGGGCAATGCTATATCACTGTACCATGCTAATGGGTCCATGATGGACAGGATCGTACCCCGGTGAGTGGTTAGTACTTTTATACGGCATGTACTCATGGATGTACTACATGCTTAGGCAGTTTGGTGTGGCGAAAGGCCTACGATAGATTTGCTTATCTGTGCTGACTAATGCATAGCCCACCCCCATAAGTCAAGGCACGCCTAGAATTATAGCGGACACTCTCGGCCGGGGGCGGGGGGGTAGTCAACAAAGGACATCTACCTCTTACCTTCTCGGCTTCGCCTCCCACTCTCATCTTGTTGCGACACGGTGGGCGTCATATGACGCACGAGCAATCACACATTTTCACTGGTCACACGTGAGCTGCGACATGTCGCAGAGATTAGTGAGCAGGAGAAGGAAGGTATCTGCGCTCTTCCCTCGCAAATCCACATTTGACGTTGGGAACAAAGCCGGTGTCTCTGTAACAGATGCGGTCATGCACAACCAATGAAACCTCCCAGGGGGCTTCCCATAACGTGCAATATTCCATCCAGATACTCAACCTACCCAGAAACCCCCCCACTGTATCCTCAAAATAATCCAGAAGTCCATGATAATGTTCAACAGTTTACACAGTTCCAAAATGTTCCAGCATAAATACTACTGCAGTATGCAATGTAGCCAGACCTTGCTGCCCCAGAGGCACACGCAGAGTAGCTGTGTGTTTGTTGTGTGGAAAATAGGGGGGTGGTTGGGGGGGGGAGGGGAGGGTGGTTAAAAGAAAAGTTTAAACCCAACCACGTGCTGCCTGACTTGCGTGGTCCCCCGTTCTGAACGTAATTTCATTTCTTTTCTCACTTCTACAATCTGGAAAAGCTGTGGGTTTCAGAGCCATAAGTGTCGGTGCTAGAAAGGACTAAAGCTAGTGCTCTGCTTTATATTGTGGACCCTGCAATCCAAGGGTTGGGAAGGAATTTTTTTTCACCTGACACTAGGGATCGGCTAGAGGGTGATATTTGCTGGCTTTTCAAAGGTGGGGTTCTTTCTAAGCCGCGCTTGTGAACTCCATCGTAGGCAAAATAGCAAGTAATGCCAAGTGACGCAAAGGAGAAAAATCAAACTCTATAATCACGGTGCGGGTCTTCCTGTTTTGGCAGGTGCTTCGATACCAATGTCTGACACCGTGAGACGGCATCCATGCAACTAGCCATGAAAGAACAAGCTCTGAAGCTGAAGTCGGAAGCGCAGAAAGCCTTTGCAAAGCAGGTGACTTTGCTAGGTACAAACAACACGCCAACAAGTATTGGTCACATACACATGTATTATTTTTTGTTGAATGGGTGTAATAATAACCGTAGTAGTCAAAGAGACACACACACACACACACACACACACACACACCTCAACAACAAGTCTGCAACTGTGAGAACGTGACTTTCTAAAGGCTCTGATAATTTGTACTCCTTCCTATCCCCAATACCTGGGAACTCTCTCCTACTTCATCTTACTATGCCCCCCCCATCGTTTTTTCTGTTTATTGTTTCCTCACTCATTTGTAAACTTTTCTGTTCTCCCCAACTTCCCCACTCCCCTCCTATCCACATATCTTCATCTCTCCTCCCCTTCACCACCTATGCCTGCGCCCAAACACTGCACCATTATTTATACACCTCTCTCCCAACAACTTCTATACCCAGGGCCGCCGACAGGGGGGGTGTCAGCTGGGACAGGGGTCCCCGGGCCCGGTGGCTGCAGTGTATTTTTGGGGTTGGGGGGTGTATTTTTAATATGTCTTGGGGGATGGAGGGTGTATTTTACACAAACACAACAACACAACACAACAATTAAATAAAACCAAACAAACCAAGCAAATACATAACAATGAACTAAAAACAAGAAACAAGAATACAAAACAACAATTAATTAATAACAAGCAATGCCACAAAATGCATTCCCTGTCACTGTATTTATCTTTACATGGGAGAGCTGACATTGCGATATTAACCAGTTTCACTTGCTTTAAAAGGTACTGTTCTTCGCACTATGCTAATCCTACCACCCTAATGTTGCCATAAGAATGCCCAAAGCAGCACAACCTAATAGCGGAGATAGGCACACGTCGTGCCCTAGTGTGCCAAGTTCCAATTGTTCCAGAGATCGACGGAGCTTGAAAACAACCACCGTTACGGAATAGCAACGCAATCGAATGAATGGCAGCTGTGTCAACCTTAACTATTTTTAATGGTGATTTAATTTTAAAGTAATATTTCCGATTAATTGCCATATTTCACGTGTATGCTACAAGATCAGAAAGATGAATTGTTTTTACATGCTTTGGCAAAGGAGAGGAAGTATATGATATGTATTACTACTGTGAAGCGCTATGTACATTTATGGCGCTATATAAATAAACACATACAATACAATACAATACATACAATACAATACATACAATACACACAAAAGTTGAGGTCTACTAATTGAATTAACGCTGGTGACATGTTGTACCCCTGTTCCAAACCTCTGGGTATGAGAGTATGATTGTGCATTCGAGCACTACTGTTTAATCTCATTCAGTCCGTGCAAGGAACATCCATTTCCACTCTGCAGAATTATAATACCCAACCCCCCCCCCCCTTATTACACCGACAACGCGTTTTACATTCAGGCCCAGGTCAAGCTTATGGGTAGCATGTGAAGATAACGAGATGTTTTCTTTTCAAATGTTCCAAGCGTCCCTTTGTGTTGCATCTGGGCACGTTGTGTCACATTGCGTTATGTCAAGATACATCGAAACCAGCGCATCTTAATACAATGCGATAGGTTAGGGCTCTTCCTGAGCACTCGTTTCTAAGCTCACTGGAGGGGGCTGGGAAGGCTCACGGCACCAATAGGAATTGTAGACATACTGTAAGTAAACTAAGCCAGTGATAGACAACCTAAGCTAATCAGAGGGGCACAGGTGCATGCCTCAAATACCCCCAAGAACTACAAGACCATTAAAAGGACAAGTCTTAAATGCTACAAATTTCTTCTAACAATCCATGAAGCAGCATATTAATAACGTGAACGCTGTATAAAACAAGCAGTATTGTGAGTCAAAATGAAACCGCTCATAGCAGATGAAGAGGGCATGTGTTGGAAAATGAGAAGGTGCATTTGGTTTTTGGGAGATAGGTGCCCTGTAACTGCAATGCATGTGCAGGCTGAAAATCCGTAGCCAAGTGACAAAGCATGGTATCAATCAGATCATTTGTTAATATTGTTTAATAGACACTCACGGTATCAGAATGAGATAACTAGCAGTATATAACTCCCTGTATCAGCATATAACTCCCTGTATCAGTATGAGATAACTAGCTGTATATAACTCCCTGTATCAGCATATAACTCCCTGTATCAGTATGAGTGAAGTATCAAACTGTTATCAGCAAGTAACTCCCTGATCAGTAGATATAACTAGCGGTATTAACTCACGTTATTCCGCATATACTACCTGTATCAGTATGAGAAACTAGCAGTATATAACTACTCTGTATCAGGATGAGATAACTTGATAATCCCTATGCAAGTAGATAAGTAATATACCCTGTATCGTATGCGATAACTAGCTAGTATAAAACTCCTGGATCAGTATGAATTAACGTCCTAGCAGTATATAAACCCTGTATCAGTCATATAACTCCTGTTAAAGTATGAGATAACATGTATCCAGGGAGAAATAGCTGTATAGTATAAGAACTCCCTGTATCAGATGAGATAATGTTATCTAGTATATAACTCTCATTGTATCAGTATAGATAACGTATCCGTAATAACTCCCTGTTATAGCATGAGATAACTAGCTCGTTATATAACCCTGCACAGTTATAGATACTGTATCGAATAATCCTGTAATCAGTATGAGATAAGCATATCTAGTATGAGATAATCTCCCAGTATATCCCTCCCTGTATCCGCATGATGATATACTGCTTATCAGTTATATATACTACCTTGTATCGTATGAGATAAACTATCTAGTATAGAAACTCCTGGTAGTAGAAGTTATG
>WSYH01009865.1:0-24742 GCA_036426205.1 Ascaphus truei | reverse complement strand
AGTTTTTTAGACATGGACACAACTTTGAGTGTATGGGAGATACCCAGCACTTATACCCCCCCGAAAGAGAGGAGGGATCCAAAACAATATCTAAAAAGAGACAGCATCAGAGAGGGAAACGAGGAAAAAGAAGGAAAAGGGAAAGACTGAACAAAAAAGAGGAGATTGACACAAGGAGTATTTTTAATTTAAGCAAAGTAGAACTAACTATACCACAACAAAAATTGATTTCAAAGGGACTGTCTTTTGCACCGTCAATGGGGCCCAATAATTTTGGCCTATTTTTGGATGCAAATCGCTATCTTAGAAAATTGACAGTGAAAAGATTCTTCCAAAGTAAAAACACAGAATCTAGATTACATGTGGAGAAAGCAAATATCAACGTTGAGGAGAGTAAATTTAAACATACTTCATTAAAACAGAAGTCCTCATTTTATCCGACCTATTATAAAGGTAAACACCTTGAAGTATTCTATGATTTAATTGTCAAGGATTTTGAGACACTTTCTAAGAATACAAAATCGTCGACCAGAAATAACTTAACAATAGAGGAAAGAAAAGCCTTGGAAGAGATAACCAAAAATGAAAACATAGTAATCAAACAGGCTGATAAAGGTGGCGGAACAGTTATAATGGACAAAGAGGAATATTTGAAGGAAGTACACCGCCTTTTAGGTGATGAAAATACTTACAGTACCTTAAAGAAAAATCCAAGTATAGATTTTTATAAAGATCTGATTGTGCTGATAGAAGGAGGCAGAGATAAAGGTATCCTAACTGAATCTGAATATAAATTTCTAAATAATAAGTCACCTCAGATTCCGATCTTTTATATTCTGCCAAAAATCCACAAATGTCTCCAAAATCCGCCTGGGAGGCCGATTATATCAGGCATTAATTCATTGACGTCAAACCTATCAGCTTATATTGATAATTTCCTCCAGGGCTACGTTAAAGATATGCCATCGTATTTAAAAGATACAACAGACATTATAAATACCTTAAACAAACTTGTATGGAAGGAAGACTATTTACTAGCTACCATTGATGTTGCCTCATTATATACATCTATTATACACCAACTAGGCCTACAAGCGGTGGAGCATTTTCTTAGGAAGGATCCAGATTTACATGAATTGCAGATACAGTTTCTTTTGGACAGTATTTTGTTCATCTTGCAAAAGAATTATTTTGTATTTGACAATATATTTTATGTTCAGAAATGTGGCACCGCCATGGGAACGAAGTTTGCCCCCAGCTACGCGAACCTCTTCATGGGGTTCTGGGAGGACCGCACCATCTGGCCCGGAGGCGAGCTGGGGGGTAACTTGGTCCTATGGCGGCGCTACATTGATGACATTATCCTTATTTGGCAGGGAAAGAAATCAGACTTGGAGCAATTTATTTTGGATTTGAATAAAAATGATTGTAATTTAAAATTCACATATACTATAAGCGAGACTTCAGTCGAATATCTAGATTTAAATATTTATATAGAGGAAGGCATTCTAAAAACCAAGACACATTTTAAAAACGTTGACTGCAACAATTTCATCTTAAGATCAAGTTGTCATCACCATCAGTGGATGGACGGGGTCCCCTATAGCCAGTATAGGAGGCTCCGCAGAAATTGTACCGAAGATAATGTGTTCAATGATCAATGCAAAGTTTTGGAAAGAAGATTTATAGAGAAAAACTATAGCCAAGACACTTTAGATAATGCATTTATGAAGGCAAAAAACTTAGATAGAAATGATACTCTTACATCTAACAAAAAAACAAATTTTATATCCCCCACTTCAATTAATCCATACGATACTGCGTTTATGACTACTTTTAATAAAGATGCTAAGACTATAGAAAAGATCGTACGTAAACACTGGCATGTTTTAAAATCAGACAATATTTTAAGGGATATCTTACCGGACAATCCAAAAATAATTTTTAAGAGGGCACAAAATATAAAAAATTTAATTGCACCTAGTGCCTTAAGAAACACAAGAGATTTGACTCAAGGGTGGCTTAAAGATTTGACGGGTTTTTATGGCTGCTCTTCCTGCAAGGCCTGCCAACATAAACTAAAAGACAAAACTAGTTTTAAAAGCCAAAGGAATAACGAGTCTTTTAAAATCAAGCAATATATGAATTGTACTACTAATTTTGTAATTTATATGCTCCAGTGCCCGTGTGGGCTTCAATATGTGGGGAAGACGTCAAGGCCCATCCGCATTCGCATTCTGGAACATCTTAGTAATATTAGAAGAGGGATTTTAACTCACAGCGTTTCAAAGCACTACGCTAAATACCATCAGTCAAATCCGGATAGTCTGAAATTTATGGCTATCGAGAATGTGAAACAACATTGGAGAGGCCGCTCACGAGAGGTAGACTTAAGCAAAAGGGAAATGTACTGGATTCATAAGCTAGATACACTAATACCACATGGCTTGAATTCAGACTTTGAAGTGCTACCCTTTTTACATGATTGAAATTGATAAACTCTGGGCCTCCTAACTACAAACAATCCCTTTTATTGTTGCTTACATAAGATTTATTTTATAAAAAATATTTTATATAAAAAAAAAAAAAAAAACTTTTAATGATTTTTAAATTTTATAAACTCAAAAATAAGATTGGCATTATTTAATTCGATAGATATTCCCTAACTTTTATTCAATCAATAATTTTTAATACATAAACTTTACTGCACCCTTTTTAACAGTAATTAGAATCTCGCCGTCAGTGTATATTCTAATGTATTTTACTACGTTTTAATTATCTTCTCCAGTCTGTAATGCACTGACCCTTTACCCTTAAGTCTACCTCTAATTAAAATACAACATAGTGTAATATATATATTTAACCAACAATTCCCTATACAATATTTAATGCAAATATTATTGTGATACTAACATGTGATGCTTGTCTCTCTTCTCTCCTAACCTAGGCATTTTTCATGACCTATTGTGCACAATTATTAGTGTTAGATAATAGGATGATAGTATCTGTTCTCTTAAATCTCCTCCAATTATAGTTAACTCGGCAGAATGAATCATCATATTTACTGCTTTTTATATAATTAATTCATTTTCTCAAATATAAACATTTTTATTTAAATATTCTTATACTTTTATGTAGTTTTAAAATAGGTTCAAATAAAGATTGTCTTAAATATAACGTTATATGTATTTTATCTATTAGTAATGTAATGAGTGTAGGTTTTTTTAACCACATAGTCATGTGCCTATGTAAAGGCAAACTTGTGGGTTAAAATTATGCTTTGAATCATCTGAAAGAGATTAGGACCAATTTACCAATTAGACTTTAATCATTTAAATACACCTAGCCCACGCTACACTGTATGACGCTCCTGACGAAGCTGTATGACGCAGCGAAACGCGTAGAGCCTGATCCAGAGCTTACTCAGTCAAAGCTGCAGCTGACTGTAAGCGAAGACCTAAAGACTCTAGACATCTGCACTCCCCAGTGATTCCCCGTTCGGCGCCTCACAGTCCACTACCAACGGATACGACCAGATACCATCCGGAAGTGACGTCAGACGCCATTGGCGACGGCAGCACTAAGAACAGAGGAGGACAGGGAGATATCACAGCGGGCGCACACAGCGCAAAAGAAACCTTTATGTGCATGATATCAGTGTACTGAATGCATACCATGGGAAATTGAGCCACACCATTCCTGGAGTTACCCTCAGAAGGGAAGTTCAAGAGGGGAGAAAAAGTCCTACACAAAGAAAACCTCACAAATCATTTCATCGTCTAATAAGTATCTGAAATAAGCTAACTTACCCTTCACTGTGTTGTAGTTTCTCCTCTAGAGCCAAGATCTATGCACATTTATTTAATAATTTATCACAATACTGCACATTAATTTGTCTGTAATATATGTTTTTTATTCACATATGTTTTTCCTGACTGGGTCGCTCACTTTCCACAACCAATCACGTCTGTTGTAGTCATACAATTTTTAAAGAGATGCTTATTCTAAGAGTTGAATTTTCAGCTGGGCTTTAAAAATTGAAAGTGAAGGGGCTTTCTCAGATTTTAATGGAAGATATTCTCCACTGTTTCAACATTCATTTGATAATTTACAGTTTGATCATTTAGATTGTTTGACAAAAAATTTCCCAACAATGCACAATAACAAATAATGAATATTTCACTATACAGCTTTCGTGAGGAACTATCATGGGCTCATAGATGGCTGAGAATGAAACAGCTTTTAGAATTGTACTGCTGCGCCAGCCTTTATTCTAAAACTTCTTGGAGCCGTTGACACATGTGCTGATGACGTCACCAAATGGCGCCGTCGGAGTTCTCACGTCGCGTCTCTTGCAGTTGAACAGAAAAGTGGCCAAAGAATGTCCCGAACACAGTCAATGTTGGCAATAAAAATAGACCTCAATAGTTAATGAGTTGGAATGCGCCCTCTTCTTTCCTATGCATTTCGTATAAGAATATACTTCGTCGGGGAATCAGCACACGTGTGGTGAACCGGAACCAGCAAGAGAATCCTTTTCTTCGTGACAGCACCGGCGGCTATACCTTCACTACACAATGAAGGCTCTAACCTACTCGAGTGGAGGGTGTACAAAGACTGCCACCACAGAGGAATAAGAGAGACCCGATCCGGTTGCTGGGCTGAAACAACTTGATCCACGGTTGCAGTTTGCCCAGTGGTAACATGTCCCTTACATACTGTCACGGCCCCTTTTATTCTCCAACATCTCTGATTTTGTTTGGGTATTTTTTCGAATGCCACGCACTTCACTGCATTCATGCCGAGACAGCGCTAATACAATACAGGAGGCTGCAGCTAAAAATACTGGAACATACCGCATCAAATACTACATATGCCCGTGGTTTTCAGAGTTGCGCCAATACGGCCGCACGAGGATAAAGGCGGCCGCCACTGTATCATGTTGATATATACTTTCTTTGTGCGTGTTTTTAATATTTGATCAAGATTTATTCTTATAATCAATTAATTTTAAGACACCCATGACACCCATTGTATTTCAAAGTGAGTTTACCTCCCCCCTTAATTATCACTCACTTCATTATTACTCATTTTTACTCACTCACCACCCCCAATGCAGTATACAGTATACTGTATACTGTATACAGTATGACACACACACACACATACAGAACACGTAATATATTATAATGCTACAGTATATTTATATAGCGGCAAAAGTGTATACTGTACCTGTACTGGTACATATACTGTATCCACAAAAAGGAAGATGAATGTTGCACTCCTCAACAAAGAAAATAATGATAAATACCGGTGCTCCTGGTTCAGGAATCTCTGGGTGGTATTCCAAGTGAAATAGGAAGGAAGAGCCTGGGCACTACGGATTTCTGCTTGTGAAAAAAAGAATTTATTAAGCCAGTATGATGACGTTTCGGCATTTGAGAAAGGCCATAGGGGCAGAAACGTCATCATACTGGCTTAATAAATTCTTTTTTTCACAAGCAGAACTACTTTCCTTGCCCGCCCATTATCTGTAAAACAATGTGCAACGGTTGCAATATGATCCATATATTTATTACATCTTTCTACGGTGAGTATGTTGCTCCAAAGACTCTGTATGCCATCCGCAATTCATCACTTTTTTGACGGTCCACACTTTTCTGATATGATCCTTGAGCTGATGCACGAGCATTTCGATAGGAGTGAAATCTGGTGATCTGGAATTGGAGGGGGGGGAAGGAAGGAGATTAGTTAAAGAGATGTAGAATAAACAGTGTAAAACATGAGAAACTGTACTTACTCCCGGTGGCGTCTTAACCCAGTTGATACCGCTGGCAAGAATATGCGCAATAAGACGCAGTGTGTTTCGGATCATTGTCCTGGAAGAACCTCGTGACCAGCTGGGAATTCACGTGTAATGTATTCCACAATCTCGGGCACTATTTCTCTTGGAAAAAATACTTTATTCATGATTACTGTAACAAGAAAAGAAAAGTGCTCCAAATACTGCACACTTGTACAGTACAGTGCAAAGGCAATAGCATGTGATACTTTTGGCATTATTTTACCATCAAAGTGATGATGCATCCTGGTCCACGTCTAGAGATGGCACCCCACACATGCAGCTTCACTGGGGTTTGGGATGCGGCTTCAGAGATATGCTTCCTTTTTTTGGAATGCATAAGCGGCAAATTTCTCAAGCGATACAGTTGACTCATCAGTAAAGAGCAAACCTGAAAAGTTTGCCACTTTCGATCCCATGCCCATGCCGGTCCACTCTTTTGATCTTGTTGGCTTCCCTATCATAGGATACGCTCTGAATAAAAGGAATAATTTTAGAGGTACTGTACAGTCTAACCACACTTTTACCTACTGTACTGTCCAGTATAAACTTACACGTCAATATTTCCATCCCAATTGTTTCTCATCACGTTGATGCGTTGTATGTCTGATGTGGTTATATTGTATTTTGCTCTAGAGTGTACTTGACCCTGTGCACACCTCTCATCATTCTCTTCACTTATTGGTCAACCAGATGTTTTGTTGCCCTACAGTGTAAAGGAAAAAAAAACATTTGTTAAAGTAGGCCACAAAAATTCCCTATATTGTATTCTTTGTCTTATACACAGTATAAACTTATATACAGTATAGTGTATGGGGATACAGATATATGTAGGAAGGAAGAGATGAGGACTAACGGATGTTCTGCGTTGTGACTCTGCTTGTGAAAAAAAGAATTTATTAAGCCAGTATGATGACGTTTCGGCATTTGAGAAAGGCCATAGGGGCAGAAACGTCATCATACTGGCTTAATAAATTCTTTTTTTCACAAGCAGAAATCCGTAGTGCCCAGGCTCTTCCTTCCTACATATACTGTATCCCCCATACACTATACTGTATATACAGTTTATACTGTGTATAAATGACAAAGAATACAATATAGGGAATTTTTGTGGCCTACTTTAACAAATGTTTTTTTTTCCTTTACACTGTAGGGCAACAAAACATCTGGTTGACCAAATAAGTGAAGAGAATGATGAGAGGTGTGCACAAGGGTCAAGTACACTCTAGAGCAAAATTACAATATAACCACATCAGACAGCATCAACGTGATGAGAAACAGATTGGGATGGAAATATTGACGTGTAAGTTTAGTACTGGACAGTACAGTAGGTAAAAGTGTGGTTTAACTGTACAGTACCTCTAAAATTATTCCTTATTATTACAGAGCGTATCCTATGATAAGGGAAGCCAACAAGATCAAAAGAGTGGACCAGGCATGGGCATGGATCGAAAGTGGCAAGACTTTTCAGGTTTGCATCTTTACTGATGAGTCAACTGTATCGCTTGAGAAATTTGCCGCTTATGCATTCCAAAAAAAAGGAAGCATATCTCTGAAGCCGCATCCCAAACACCCAGTGAAGCTGCATGTGTGGGGTGCCATCTCTAGACGTGGACCAGGATGCATCATCATCTTTGATGGTAAAATAATGCACAAAGTCACATGCTATTGCCTTATGCACTGTACTGTACAAGTGTGCAGTATTTGGAGCACTTTTCTTTTCTTGTTACAGTAATCATGAATAAAGTATTTTTCCAAGAGGAAATAGTGCCCGAGATTGTGGAATACATTACACGTGAATTCCCAGCTGGTCACCGGTTCTTCCAGGACAATGATCCGAAACACACTGCGTCTATTGCGCATATTCTTGCCAGCGGTATCAACTGGGTTAAGACGCCACCGGAGTAAGTACAGTTTCTCATTGTTTTACACTGTTTATTCTACATCTCTTTAACTAATTCTCCTTCCTTCCCCCTCCAATTCCAGATCACCAGATTTCAATCCTATCGAAATGGTCTGGCATCAGCTCAAGGATCATATCAGAAAAGTGGTGGAACCGTCAAAAAAGGATGAATTGGCGGATGGCATACAGAGTCTTTGGAGCAACATACTCACCGTAGAAAGATGTAATAAATATATGGATCATATTGCAACCGTGTTGCACATTGTTTTACAGCATAATGGGCGGGCAACAGGAAAGTAGTAAGGTACAGTATAGTATTGTAGTATGGTAAGTACAGGTACAGCAAGTATGATACAGGTAAGTATGGCACAGATTGTTTTATATGCACTTTACAGCACTAATTTTTTTCCTTTTCAGAGCTGCTGCACTAAAAAACTTGTTATAAAGTAGTCATACAGTAGTTATAATGTAGTATAGAGTTCCAGTATATACTGTACAGTAATATACAAGAAAACTGGAGCGCTCCTCACAATTATACACACTGATACCCAAAATCTAGTTGGAGTTCAAAGGGGATGTAGATAGGCAGCAATGATGCACATAAATAATAAAATCATGCAATACTAGCCGCTGGTCTTTGCTGCTGCTCAGCCGGTAACGGATCTCCCACGATCCTCACACAGTATGAAAACACAATAAGGCGAGCGCAAGCCAGAAAAAACAAAAACAGAAACAGCAAAATGTAAGTCACACAATAGCCTAAAATGCTAAAAATTGAATGGGTGATGGGAGGGGAAATAGGATGGGAGGAAGTAATACAAAATCACTTACACGGCCATGTGTGAGTGTAGACACATCACAACAAAGGTGGCTTTAGCCTATGGCTTGCTTCATTGATCACTGGTCCTGACGGAGATCTCAGGAGAGAAGGAGGGGAGAACAGCAATGTACAATACTGTAGTGTGTGTGTGTGTCTGTGGTTGTGTGTGTGTGTGTGTGTGTGTGTGTGTGTGTGTGTGCGTGTGTGTGTGTGTGTGTGTGTGTGTGTGTGTGTTTGTGTGTGTGTGGTGGGGGAGGGGGAGAGGGCTGTATGCTGGATTATTAGTTCAAAGAAATATTTTCAACATGTCATCATAATGTTGTGAGCCCCATACAGTACACCTAAATAAAAATCACAGTACTGTATGCCACCCACCTCATAAAGTACATACATACATAGTGTATAATAAAAAAGCTACAGTAGTGATCTATTCTCAGAATAGCAAAAATTGTTATGCAAGCCCATGTCGAGAAAAGAAAAAAAAGGTTTTTTTTCAGACTTGAAATTCACATTGAATGAGAAGTCATACACGCATGCGCCTAAATGTGATGACACGCATATGCGTTTCAACAGGGTTCCAATGAGAAATACACGCATGCTTGCATACACACAGACTTGCAGAACAGGCTGTACAGTAGGTTGAATGGCTATTAGACTTTTAAAACAACAGCTCGCGACCGCCCACTTGAGTTTCCAAACGGCATTGCACAACGCTAAAATGCAATTTTCTGCACCCGATAGAAAAACGTTAGTAACCCAAGTCAATTGCTATACATTTGGAAAACATAGTGCGTCATGACCCGGTATTCAGAGAGGTACGCCGGGCGAGGTTTTAGAATAAAGGCTGGCGCCTCTGTAGCAACATAATTAAAATTTAATTTCTTAAAGTGGTATATTTAAATGATGGTAAATACTTGTATAATGACTTGTATTTAGGTAATGTATTGGACTTATTATGCAACATCTGTATTTATCTGTGTTGTAAAGGTTGTGAAAATTGATAAATCTCTTGGCAGGTAAAGCATTGTGATTACCACACATAATGTACCCCACAGGCAGGACCTGCTTAAGCGTATTCAATTCCCTAGGCAAACCTTCATCCTGAACCCACCAAACTTTCAGATTTTTTAATGTCATTATAGCCCCATTCTCTCTCACCCCCTCCTCACCCTCTCTCATTTCACAACACTCGTCCTCTCACATCTCACCCCATTACTCCTCCTCTCTCACCTCCACTCATACTGTCTCTAAATCCCACTTCCACTCCTCCTCAATAACCACCTCCTCCTTTTCCTCAATCACCCCCCTCCTCCTCCTTCGTCTCTCACCCCCTTTAAACACCACGTCAGTTATGAGATTTACAGCGGTTGGACCCACAACGTTAATTATGAAGGGAATAGAATGAAGAAGGCTCTGCCAGAAAATTTAAAGAGAACAATTTTGGAGGAAGTGCAGCGTTATTTTACTGTTACCGATCATTTCATGAGAACTGTGAGAGACACCATCAATGGCCTTTTGAGGCTCATCCCTGGAAGGACAGACCGTTGGGGATTGACTTTGCTGCTTCTTGATTGTTCTGTTGTTCAAAAGTTATAAAATAATGTTTTTACTCAATTTTGTTTTTTAAAGTTAAGTTGATTTTTTAAAATTGTTTCATTGTGTCACCTTTTATAAAACATAAGCATAATATTTAACAATGGTCACAATGGTTGGTTAAAATCAGTCAGTCCCTCAAGAAGGCAACAAGAATTTTCATGAATGGCTCGGGGGGGGGGGGGGGATGTGTGGTGTCTCTTGTTCATACGTATACATAATAAAAAACAATAGGTAGCGCTAACACTAATATATATCAAAACATATGCTCCAAAAGAAATTGAATAAACATAAAAAGTGTAGCAGTAGATACACCTCTGACCTCTAGTCAGACAATAGTAATGGTACTGGATGGGTATCAATGGCGCTAAACACATTTGAATAGTAAATAAATTAAATATACAACCAGATGGGATGGAGGGATGATCTCAGCCGGCGTGAATCAAACATGAAAAAAGAATAAGAAATACATAGTGTAATACTGTTAAGACACTAAAAAAACAAACAAACAAACAAACAAACAAAAACTGGCAATGTTGCTGAACCACACACTAGACTAAAAAAGATGAATATAATACATTATAAAAACATACAGTACAATTAAGCACAAATAGACAAAGTATAGGACCCAATCGATATCTGGCCGAATTGCCCGCTTACCGAAGCTAAGATGTTAAACCGCAGTGGATATTTTAGAGAGTATTCCCTCTCACAGTGGCTGGCACAGCTCCCAGATCGATTACCGGAATTCGCCGCGTGTAGAAGTTTGGTAATGGAGGACGCGTTCATCCACGCTGTAGCAGGGGCAGGAAATCACTGTCTGTTGGTTAAGCAGTCCAGGTATGCGCAGAGGCGCCTGACACAGTGTAGATGCTGCCTCCAAATCCCCTGCTCCTCGCGGTCGCGTGTGCTCCAAAGGCGGCAAATTCAAAAGATGCTTTTGAGTCACAAAGCCGCACGGCAGGGCTGGCAATGGGTAACGGCAGCTGATTGCAACGCAGGGATATCGGGGACCACCCAACGCGTTTTGGAAGCTGCTGCCTCCTCCCTCAGGGGTAAATTGATTTCAATTTATCCCTGAGGAAGGAGGCAGCAGCTTCCTAATCCTAATCAATAAAAATTGCACTGTCACTAAATTGGTGCCTACAGTACTTGGATTTTTAAATCAGATTCATCAATGCGCAAGCAACGTTTCAAAAAAAGCAATATTATACTGTAGGTCCATCGAAATCCCTCATTTTTCCTTTCTCAGCTTGATGACAAAGATTCTTTTCTGAGGAAAAATAAAATTATTACTGGTACAGTATATTATATATTTCCGTTATAGCTGCTGTTTGATTGTTCTGTTGTTCAAAAGTTATAAAATAATGTCTCTACTCAAAAAAAATTAAAAAAGTAGATTTTTAAAATTGTTTCATTGTGTCACCTTTTATAAAACATACAGTACAGTGGCGACCAACTTTATTCTAACTCGGCTAGTTCCGTGAGTTTCAGAATATCCCGGTGATGTGCGGTTTAGTGTCGTTTTCGCCTGGAGTGTATTGCGTTATTTCGCGCCTGTGATTTAAGCATTTTATTCCCGCTGGCTGCAATACTGCAATGCCGTGTAAAAACGCATGGGGGCATTTGCGAGCTGTTGTCTTTGAAGCCGAGGAATTCATGAATTGTAATGCAGTATATACTGTATATATACAGAATATACTGTATAACAACAACCCCTATAACACCTAACATACACGTACAGTACTGTATATGCACATCAATGATACTATAGGCCGTCCCCTGGCGAAATGTGTTTGCAGCAGAGAGAGAACCGCTGCTCTCCCTGCGCAAACATCGGCACATTAAAAATTATTTAAAATACATTTTTATTCATAGTGTAGATGTGCAGGGGATCTCCGGAGCTGAACTTACCCACCCCCTGTGCCCCCCCATAAATACATGATTTATTCTTTTACATACAGGGTTCATAACGCAGCCCCACGCGAGTCCCCGGTGGGCTGGCGGGGCACCTGGACAGGCCTACAGGTTCTGGAGGGCTGCTGGTGGGTCCCGCCAGCACCATGGCCCCCAGGTGGTCTCCTTGGGTCACCGTGGGCCACAATAGGGTACCCACGGTAGGCCTGTGGATGTCTGGGAGCCCCTGGTCAGACCCACGGGGGTCTGGGGAACTCACGAGTGCTCACTACGGGTCCGCGGTGCCCCCATAGAAGTGGGACCACACAGCTACATCCCCGCAGAATACGGGTCGGCGGTGCCCCCACAGATGTGAGGCCACCGCTTCATCACCGCATGTGTCACCCATGGAATCACCAGCCTGATACCCGTGGGATAACCGAGGAAACCACAGGTGGTCTCCAGAGGTCCCACGCAGAACCACGGAACAAACCCTGAATGTAAAAAAAATAAACCTGGCCTATACATTCAATACATACACCCCCCCCCAACACCTGCAGTACAATAATGTGCAAAATAACTATTATCCAGATATGGATAATAGATTAATTGCCCATTATTAAAAACATTAACTAGCATATTAAAATAAATAAAGTACTACTGACCTCATCAATACGAAGTGTCCGTCGCCAGCAACTTCCTTGTCTTGCCCACAAAATACATAGCCAATACAAAGCCAATACATTGCAATTACATTTTGTAATGCAGTATATATATATATATATATATATACTGCATTACAATTCATGAATTTATGCCATCTGGCGGACACGCGAAGCATTGCACCTAGTAAATCCTTAACCATTATCAATTAACACATCAACCGCGCGTCAGCCGGGCATGCGCCTGGCTGGGAGTGTGGCATGCTCCTGGTGAACAGCGTGGCATTCCAGGAACATGCCAGGTAAAAGCCGGTGATTTGTTCGAATAAAAGCTGCCGCTGCTATAAGTATAACATTTCACATACTGTAATGGTTCCTTCAAGAAGGCTACACTAATTGTCATGTATGGCTTGGGTGGGGGAGGTGTTGATAAGCGGTTGCATTACTGTTGTTTTATTACTGTAGTAAGAATTTGCGTGTGAGGTGGGTGGGGATGTGATGATACGCATATGTGTATCAACAAGGTACCATGAGACATACACGCATGCGCCTAGCTGTTAACCAATTGTTCAGTATCTACTGTAGTAACTGCTCAGCCAATAATATTGCTGGACTACATATTCTAGAATTGTGAATAAAATAATAGAACTAAATAACCTTGAGCAAAGCGATTGATTACAGGAGAACGGACCAATCAGCAAGAAACTAATCACTGTGTGCATAATGTATTGATATTTAAAAAAATAATAAAATACGTCAGCTTGAACTGCAGGTAATATAACACAGGTAGTGTAATACAGGTAGTTACTGTAGTAAATTATACTGTATTTACGGTCATTATAAACTTTTCCAAATGGGTGGTGATGAGCCACTGTCAAACCTGTAGTCTTCATTATACACATAGTTGACAGGTGACAGTGGGCCTGCCTGTATTTGACAGCTGATGAAGCTGGAAATCTTTTTGGTACATGCAAGCTTGCTGGTATCTGTACGTAAAATCAGGATCAGGCTGGAAGTTTTGCAGGTATCCTGGCGGGGACAGATAGCAAGGGTTGCCGGTCACCAGGTTTTCACTGACGGTCGGACCGTTATTGTAAGCCAGTGCAGGTGCTGTTACATTGCTGAACAGAGATACTCAGTAAGCTCCTATTAAACCCCCAAAGTAAACACAACTAGATTATATATATATTTATTATATATATAATATAATAATAATATAGATATATATATATATATATATATATCTATATATATATAAAGTAGAGGTATCAGTTCCGTGTTAGCGAGCTTGTAACATCGCCGGAAGAAGAGATCAGTGTATCTCGAAAGCTCGCACAAATAAAAGCATTTCGTTAGCCACAGAACGGTATCATCTATTTATTTTTTGATTATATATATAAATATGCATATATATGTAAGAGAAAATAAGGGGTAAGGGGGAAGGGGAAGGAAACTCTCCCTTCAGCTCAATAAACAAAATACATTGGTAACAAAGGTGCAAAAGGGGATAGAGAACGGTTATGAAATTGGGGGAAAGCACACCCTTTTGAAAGCACTCATTGTAAAGTGTGATATGATCAAAAATTTAAAATAAAACTTTATTAATATATAAATATTTAAATTAAGGTCGATAAATGTATATAACTAAATCTACCTACATTATATATAAATGAATATATCACTACGGTGACTAAACATATAAGACAGACCAAAGTGCTAAATACATAAATAACTAAAACTGAAACGGAGGGGAAATCCTTAATGTTTAAATTAAATTAATAGTAATTAGAACCTCAATAGGTCACAGTTAATGGTGGATAACCCCTAGGTACAGCACTGGAAGTAATTAAAAACCTGTATATCATGAACAGGTAGCGTGAGACTGATAATGTTAATATTTACAAATAAATGACTTATATTTATTCCTACAAAAAACCTGCAGTTGAAACAATATATAGTAAAGTACCTAATATGAAAGCTATATTACATAGGCGCAGAGACTGTGTTGGAACGCCTTGAGGCACGAATCAAAGTTCGTATCAATTTAAAGCCTCATTAATAAATGAACAAATTACTATGATACAGTACACTGATATGGGGATAATAGGGGAGCCCCTGCTGCAGCCACAAATGAATGAATGATATTGTGAACGGTGCTTTGGGTGTATACAGTAGTAGAAAGGTGAGGGAAAGAACCCAATTTAGCACTCAGGTTCACTCTCTGAGGAATAGTGAATGGTTTAAAACATAATCTTTATTAATAACAGTATATATTAAAAAATGGTTGATAGAACGACGTACTGAAGGTAGGTAGATCCTGAATAAAATAGCCGTGTTGGCTCCGGATCAGACTCATAAGTGTACCAGAGGGTTTTAATAAACTGCTGGTAACATATTAGCACAGAATTCCTGATGTGGACCTGTGTGGTAAGTGAATACTCCAGGTGTGTCCGGGTATGTGCTGAGACTATAAGTCACAATGCTGGTATTATATCCTAGTAGGTGATAGTATATGTGACTTATAGCAACTAACATACATGAAGAGCAAATAAACTATGTACATCAGTTGTAATCAATTCAATCAGTTAAGCTCCCCTGTGTAGGTCTGTATACCCATATAGGTGTCAGGATGACCTTAGGTAACCCACTGAGTGTAATGTCCAGGGGTGTGTTGACCTATAGTAACCTGCGTTATGCTTGTAAGGGGTAGGTATCCTGACTGTATATTCTGGGGGCATTAAGGAGGTTAATCATTCAGTTTTTGCCAGTTTCCAGCCCTCTGATATAAGCTCATGGTATAAGTCTGTCTCCCACTATTAGTGTCTCCCTCACTGGGACCTCATCGACACCCCCAGAATATACAGTCAGGATACCTACCCCTTACAATCATAAATAAAATGTTTATTTTTAATACTTTGTCGAGAATCCTTTGCAGGCAATGACTGGTTGAAGTCTGGAACGCATGGACATCACCAAACGCTGGGTTTCCTCCTTTGTGATGCTTTGCCAGGCCTTTACTGCAGCTGTCTTCAGTTGTAGGTGGGTCTTTCTGCCTTAAGTTTTGTCTTCAGCAAGTGAAATGTATGCTCGATCGGGTTGAGATCAGGTGATTGACTCGGCCATTGCAGAATATTCCACTTCTTTGCCTTAAAAAAAACTCCTGGGTTGCTTTCGCAGTATGTTTTGGGTCATTGTCCATCTGTAAAATGCAGCGCCGTCCAATCAACATCGCTGAATTTGGCTGAATCTGAGCAGACAATATATCCCTATACACTTCAGAATTCATCTGGCTGCTTCTGTCTTCTGTCACATCATCAGTAAACACTAGTAACCCAGTGCCATTGTAAGCCATGCATGCCCATGCCATCACACTGCCCCCACCGTGTTTTACAGATGATGTGGTATGCTTCGGATCATGAGCGTTCCAAGCCTTCTCCATACTTTTTTCATCCCATCATTCTTGTAAAGGTTGATCTTAGTTTCATCTGTCCAAAGAATGATGTTCCAGAACTGGGCTGGCTTTTTTAGATATTGTTTGGCAAGGTCTAATCTGGCCTTTCTATTCTTGAGGCTTATGAATGGTTTGCACCTTGTGGTGAACCCTCTGTATTTGCTCTTGTGAAGTCTTCTCTTTATGGTAGACTTAGATAATGATATGCCTACCTCCTGGAGAGTGTTCTTCACTTGGCTGGATCTTGTGAAGGGGTTTTTCTTTACCATGGAAAGGATCCTATAATCATCCACCCTGTTGTCTTCCGTGGACGTCCAGGTCTTTTTGTGTTACAGAGCTCACCAGTGCATTCTTTTTTTCTCAGAATATACCAAACTGTTGATTTAGCCACTCCTAATGTTCCTGCTATCTCTCTGATGGATGGATTTTCTTTTTTTTTTGCAGCCTAAGGATGCCCTGTTTAACTTGCATTGAGAGCTCCTTTGACCGCGTGTTCGGGGTTCACAGCAACAGCTTCCAAATGTGAATGCCACACCTGGAATCAACTCCAGACCTTTTACCTGCTTAATTGATGATGAAATAATGAAGGAATAGCCCACACCTGTCCATGAAACAGCTTTTGAGTCAACTGTCCAATTACTTTTGGTCCCTTGAAAAAGAGGGAGCTACATATTAAAGAGATGTAATTCCTAAACCCTTCCTCCAATTTGGATGTGAATACCCTCAAATTAAATCTGATAGACTGAATTTAAAGCCCATATTCATTATTTAACTGTAACTTGAATTTATTTTGGTATACAGCCGAAATAACAAAACTTGTTCAGAGTCCAATTATTTCCGGACCTAACTGTACATATTGGTGTATCAAGTGCAAAGAGCCCACAAAGTGTGTTGATGTGGCTCTGAGGCACGGATCAGGTCCGTATCCAGTTATAGCCTCCTAAGTAAAAAATGTAATGCATTTTAAGTAATCAAAATCAATAGCTCATAGAAAGTCAAAAACATGTACAGTAGTGAGGAACAAATAAATCGCAGAGAGACAGGGTGAAGGCTCACACACACTTGGTAAAATAGCCAGCAACTGTATTAGTTACATACAGTGCCAAGAGGAGCAATCAACTAACACTGCAACAGTATCTACTGCACCGACACACTTTATTCGAGCAAATACCCAGTATGTACCTGGCATATACCTGGAATGCGCCGCTCCTCACCTCTGACAAGCCCCGTTGCGTTTGCCTTCCCAGCCTGGGTTCATGCCTTGCTGACGGGCGGCTGATCTGTTAAATGATAATGATTAGGATTTAATAGGCTGCAATGCTTCGCGTGTCTACCAGATGGCATAAATTCATGAATTGTAATGCAGTATATATATATATACTGTGCAGTATTGCAGCCAGCGGGAATAAAATGCTTCAATCCCTGCCTGGAAAATAACGCAATGCACTCGGGGAGAAAACAGTCACAAACCTCAATACACCCGGGTATACCCGAATTCGTGGGACTAGCCGAGCTCGAATAAAGTGTGTCGCCAGTGTATGCCAATATCCCATATTTTGCTATTACCATCGTCATGGTATAGCATTAGATACAATTAATTGTACTCATTTTGTTTAGTGCAGTGTTATACAAATAATCTCTGTTGGCAATGTGTGTGTATCGTGTGTGTATCAGACCTGTATCATGGCGACTTGCGGATAGACCGGCACTCAAATGTGCCTCTCATCCTCGTCGCTGCGTGCATACGTCATGACGTCAGCCTAGTCCCGCCTCCCACCTGATGTACATTTCGCTTGGACAATACATACACTACCGACACACTTTATTAAAGTGTGGCCGGTACCGCAAGCCGGGAGATTTCCCGGCTTGCTAGTGGCCGCCCCTCGGCATGCCGCGCGTCATAGACGCGCGGTCATGCGTCTTCGGGAGCGTGCGCCCCCTGCACGCGCGTCCAGGGGCTCCCCGAGGGAGCCCTGGTGTCCCGCGATCGCGGGACAGCAGCAGGGGGTTCCGGGGGACCCGGCGGACCCGGCAGCGGTAGGGAGAGCGCCCCGATCGGAGGGCGCTCTTCCGCTGCTTCGGCACGCGCCCGTCACTCTCGGGCGCGCGCCAGGCTACTGCTGCGGCCAAGAACGGGCAAATGCTCGAATAAACTTGGCCGCAGCAGTATAGCCAATAAAGAATATCACTTGCGAGCACATTCACATGTCTTATACAGGTCTGCAACCCTGCCTTTCAACCATTATCACCAAGCATACAGTGCTCCCACTGCAGCAAAGGATTCTGGGAAATTACATGCAAATGAGCACACAATGTGTCACCTTTTGCCTGTAATATCCATTCACATGGAGCCAATTTAAGCTGATGTATCGCCATTCACACCACTTTTAAACACAGCATGGGACTACAAAGCAAGTACAAACCACTCACAGACATGTTTCAACCTTGATGGGTATCATCAGTGTGAGGTTGGTTTATACTTGCTTTGAAATATTTCTAGGCTGGGTAGGTTTACCATATACATTTTAAGATATGGTGGGTGAAAAAGGCGACAAAAAACCTCCACCGTTAGCATATAGCCAATAAAGGATATCACTTGTGAGCACATTCACATGTCTGCCTTTCAACCATTATCAACCAAGCATACAGTGTTCCCACTGCTGCAAGGGATTCTGGGAAATGACATGCAAATGAGCACACAATGTGTCACCTTTTGCCTGGAATATCAATTCTCATCTAAGACGTGTGAATGTACTCACAAGTGGTATATGTTGACACTGATGGTTTCTTTTAATATATGTTTTTTTCCTTTGTATTTTCTTAATACAACTTTATTATTTTTGTGTAAGGGACACGTCTGCGTGTCCGTGGCAGATGACCCCCGGGTGCACATGCACCTCTGTCTCACTGTGCTCCTCTGTTCCCTGGTCATGCTGTGATATGTATTATGGTGAGGATGAACAGTGTGGTTATTGTGCGAGCGCATACCTCCTGGCTTGCCATTGAACGATTGCGCACGACCTGGGTGGAGCAGGCTGGAGTGGTGCGGGGGCGCATGTGCATCATGGAGACATCCCATTGGCTGGGTTTATGTGCATGCGCTCATGTGCTTTAGCTACCTCCCTGCTTCATGAGTATCTTTTACTTGCTCAGAGTTGAGTATGCCAAGGGATGGGTTGTCGTGCATGCATGGACTGCCCATGTTTGTGCTCACTGCTGCATTGGATTGGATGCCCTCGATGCGTCTGGTGTGCGTGCCGCGGGGGCACGCATGCGCAATTTGGAAATGCCAGAAGTTGACAGACAAGATATGGGTTGGATCCCGGTTACATTTTTATGATTGGTGAGTTATTCCACTATGTACCAATAAATACACTATGTTAGCATTATATGTATACCTTGAGAAAGCACTTTTTTGTCATATGACAATTAAATAATTATTATGGAAAACGCACTTTCCTTCTCATGATTAATTTTATATATTTTGGATGCTACCAGTAGTGCTCTGTTGGTCTTTGATTATCCTTGTATCCTTTATATTCATGATGGAGACACACTAAAGAACACTTGGATTTTGGAATTACGTGAACGTTGCAGCACAACGCTGTCGGCGCGAGGAGGAGCCGCGCGCATTTGCGGAGGAAGCGGGAGTGCGCGTGAGAGCGCGCAAGTCCTGAGCCCCATCAGTGGCCGTCAGAGCAGGTAAGGGAACTGTGCGCCTGTGCGTGAAGGGGCGTGGCACCTGGCTCCTGACAGTACCCCTTGACAGTGCCCCCCTTCCAGTGCACCAGGTATTGTAGGGTTCTTCTAGAAATTCTTGAATCAAGAATGGACTGAATCTCGTATTCTTGTTGACCGTGTACGAGTCACGGGTTTGGAGCCGATGAGGAAGGATCTGGGAAATGAGTACTCTGGAAAGCAGGTTTAAGGAAATATACGTGGAAGACGGAAGGAATCTTCATAGCGGGTGGGTGTTGTATGCGGTAAGCTTCATAGCGGGTGGGTGTTGTAGGCGGTAAGCTTCATAGCGGGTGGGTGTTGTAGGCGGTAAGCTCTCCAGAATGGGTAGGGCCCCAGGTATCTGGGTGCTAGTTTGAGGGTAGACACTTTGAGTCGAATATTCTTCGTTTAAAGCCATTCCTTGTCCCCTGGTTTAAACTCAGGAGTCCCACGGCGGTGGCGATCAGCTTTGTGTTTCTGTCTAGAGATGGCCATCTCCAAGATCTTTGAAGGACAAGATCCGTTCATCTACAGCTGGAACATCGGAGGATGAGATGTCGATGGGGAGTCGGGTTGGATGAAACCCAAAGTTGATAAATAACCGGTGAATTTTGAGTGGATTCATTCCGTAGGGAATTGTGGGCGAATTCAGCCCAGGAGAAGGAGGTCCACTCAATCATCTTGTGTATCCGAGATAAAACAGCGTAAGTACTGCTCCAGTGTCTGGTTGGTTCTCTCTGTTTGCCCATTAGTCTGTGGGTGATACCCGGAGGAAAAATGAAGGGAGATGCCTAGTCTTTGGGAAAAGCACGCCAGAATTTGGAAATAAATTGGGGACCCCGATCGGACACGATGGTTAATGGAACTCCATGAAGGCGAAAGACCTTTTGCACAAAAATATCAGCAAGGGATGAAGAATTCGGTAAGCCTTTGAGAGGAACGAAATGAGTCTGCTTGGAGAAACGGTCGATGATCACAAGAATGGTATTCATACACTTGGAGACGGGTAACTCCACAATAAAGTCCATGGCCAAGTGGATCCACGGCCAATCGGGGACAGGAAGGAGGTGTAGAAATCCTTGAGGTTTGTTACGAGGCGTTTTGTTGCGAGAGCAAGTCAGACATACTTTGACAAATTCTTTTACATCTGACTTAATCCTAGGCCACCAGAAGGTGCGAGAGATAAGGTCGGATGTTCTCTTGGCCCCTGGATGTCCGGCGGATCTAGCAGAGTGACCCCATTCCAGAATCCTCTTGCGGAAGCGAGGTGCAGCAAAGAGACGACCATCAGGAACCTCTAGACCCTCCAGGATGTTGGCCTGATCAGCGAGGATTTTGTCCAGCACGTCAAAGGTATTAGCAGCAAGAATGTATTTAGCTGGAAGGATGTGCTCCAATTTAACCTCCGGCTTATCCTCGACAATAAACTGGCGGGAAAGTGCGTCGGCCTTCAAATTTTTTGATCCTGGTATAAACGAAACTATATAATTAAAACGGGGGGAAAAAGTGACCATCTGGCTTGACGGGCTCCTAGACACTGGGCAGTTTCAAAATAAAGTAGGTTTTTATGATCTTTAAGAATGGTTATAGGGGCCTCCGTATCCTCAAGTAAGTGTCTTCACTCCTCCAGAGCAAGTTTGATGGCTAGTAACTCATGGTTGCCGACGTTATAGTTCTGTTGGGCTGTGGAATTTTTTTTAGAAAAAAATGCGCAGGGGTGCAATCTGGCCTGGGGAGACTTCCTCTGGGATAAGATGGCTCCAGCTCCAATGTCCGAGGCATCCACCTCGAGGGTAAATGGGAGGCTGGTGTCTGGATGAGTAAAGATGGGTGCCGAGACGAAGGCCTCCTTAAGGCGCTTGAAGGATTGAGTGGCTGTAGAAGGCCAAGAGGTTGTATCTGCCCCCTTCTTCGTAAGGGCAACAATGGGAGCAGCAATGGACGAGAAGTTCCTGATAAATCTCCTGTAATAGTTGGCAAAGCCCAGGAATCTTTGAATGGCCTTGAGAGACGTAGGAATGGGCCAATCCAAAACCGCTTTGAGTTTGGCGGGGTCCATGGAAAAACCAGCGTCCGAGACAATGTAACCCAGAAATGATGTAGAAATTCGGGGAAATTGACATTTCTCCAATTTGGCATACAAGTGATTCTCACGGAGGCATACTAGTACCTGCCTAACATGGTTGATGTGCTCCGGGAGTGATTTGGAAAAGATGAGAATATCGTCGAAATATATGATCAGGAAGTGATTGAGAAGGTCTCTGAAAATCTCGTTTACAAAATCTTGAAAACCGCTAGAGCATTGCAAAGGCCGAACGGCATGACCAAGTACTCATAGTGGCCGTCTCGCGTGTTGAATGCTTTTTTCCACTCCTCGCCCTGCCGGATCCTCACCAAGTTGTAGGTACCCCGAAGATCTAGCTTGGTGAATATTGTTGCTCCCTGTAAACGGTCAAAAAGTTCTGAAATTAATGGTAGGGGATATCGATTCTTGAGGGTAATTTTGTTCAAGCCTCTATAGTCGATGCAATGGCCCTTTTTTAGATTCTCCTGTATGTAGTCAGACATGGCTCTGGTCTCCGGGAGTAAAAGTGGGTATGATCTCCCTCTGGGAAGAGTGGAACCGGGCAGAAGGTCGATAGGACAATCAAAGGAGCGGTGTGGTGGTAATGCTTCAGATTTAGCCTTGTCAAAGACGTCATGGAAATTCTGGTAGACCTCAGGTAAGGAGGGCTGCTCCACTAAGGGTGTCGTCAGACTGAAAATTTGTTGCATTGAGGGAGCACAGGATGTGGCACACTGGGTGTTCCAAGTGATGGACCTCTTGTCGGTCCAGTTGATGAGAGGATTATGGCGTTGAAGCCACGGAAACCCCAAGATAACCTCTACAGAAGGCGAGTGGGTGACGTCGAGTGAAATCCTCTCCATATGGGTCCCTTCAATAGAGAGAGACAGTTCAATGGTCTGAAGGACAATAAAGGCTTGTTGGAGTGGCCTTCCATCGATGGCCTCTAAGGCCACGGGGCTTTTCCTCTTGATGAAGGGAATGTTGTTCTTCTGGGCGAATACTCGGTCTATAAAGTTACCTCCGGATCCGGAGTCTATGAAGGGCAAGGCTGGAATGCAAAAAGTCCCGGTACTGAGAGAAACGGGAATCAGGATCCTACTTGGGAGGATTTTGTTCTTTTTTAATGGGGGAGCAAGAGATTATTTCCCAATGAGACTCCCCTGGCTGGCGTTTCCCGACTTGAGGGGACAGCGAAGGGCCTGGTGTCCACAGTTGCTGCAGTAGAGGCAGAAACTGGCGGAGCGGCGGCGCAGTTTCTCGGCGGGAGATATCTTACTCCCTCCTAGTTGCATGGGCTCAGGGGCATCCGAGGGAATGCGTTCTGGAGAAGGAAGACGGAAGGCGTGCGGTCTGATAGGAAGCTGTCGGTGTAATGAACATTCTGCTCTTTGCTCCTGGAGGCACTGATCCACGCGAATATAGAGCGCAATGAGCTCCTCCAAATCAGATGGTTGTTCTTGAGCAGCAAGTTCGTCCTTGAGCGACTCCGAGAGACCTTGCCAAAAGGCGGAGGAAAGGGCCTCGGTTTTCCAGCCCATCTCAGAAGCAATGGTTCGAAATTCCAGCGTGTACCTGGCCACTGGACGGCTCCCTTGAGTGATGTGAAAGAGGGAAGAGGCAGCCGTCACTGTACGCCCAGGGGTGTCGAAGACACGATGAAATTCCTTGGCGAATTGTCTGATATCTTGTGTGAGGTTGATCCTCTGCTCCCAGATGGGAGAAACCCAAGCCAAGGCACCACCTGTGAGAAGGGAGACAATGTAGGCTATTTTGGATCTTACATTGGTTTAAAAACCTGCGACATTCCAAGGGGTCTCCAGAATATCGGTTGGGTGCCGGGAGTCTGGGTTCAGAAGACGAAGCACCTACTGTGATTCAGTGGGAGGAATTAAGGTAGTGGGGGCGGAAATGTTCTGCACCTGGACCGTAAGGGATCTAACATCCCGCTGCAGTGAATCCATGCGGCGGCTGGACTGATCCAAAAATTTCTCCAATTTGGAAAACATGGTGGCATGAGACGCCAAGATGTTTCCCACCTTAGAGGGATCTATGTCTGTGGGGCTGAGCATACTGTCATGCTGTGCCCACCACAAACTAGACGAGACCCTCGGTACTGAGGTGGGAATAGAGAAAACACCACCGACAGGCACGGGGATCCGGTCTGGAGTGTGCGTAGTTGAACTCTCTGGGTCAGGATCAGGGAGAGTAGAGTTGTCGTAATACTTGCCAAGGTGAGGGTAGGAGAAGTCGCAAGGGTCGGTGCAGGAGAAGGTAGAATGGTCGAGGTCCAAGAGCCGAGTTCAGCTTTGGAGAGTTGCGGAGGGTCGAGGATAGCCAAGGTTGGGGTTCCAGAGAAGCGGTGGTCCAAAGGCAAGCCAAGGTCGGTACACGGGAGATCAAACAAGAAAAGGCAGGATGCGCATGCGCGACAGCGGACTGAATGGCTGCTTGAACCTTCAGCTCCTCTCCCAGCCGGCACAAAAAAATCAATAAATGCGCTAACACCTCACCAAATCTAAAGAAAATTGCCCACATAGCCCGCTGATACCCCCAAGTTGTCAAAGGGAACAAGATCAAAGCGCCCCTCCACAGTGATGACGGACTATTATAGCAAGGGGGATCAGCCACGCGCCCGCAGCCAAGAGGGCCTCCCGCTAAGCGGCTCCGACTCGGAGGGAGAGGGGGAGAATGATAACGGCAACAGAATTATGCGGAGACGCGACATGCAGGAATTCTGCGTGGACATTAAGAGATGCCTGCAAGCCGAGGTGGCGTCCCTAAGAGCAG